>JANJGK010008452.1:15000-20000 GCA_039081455.1 Macrobrachium rosenbergii
TTTTTTCTGTCCGCAGTTTTTCTGTCGGCCCTCAGATCTTAAAAACTGCAGAGGCTAGAGGGCTGCAAATTGGTATGTTGATCTTCACCCTCCAGTCATCAAACGTACCAAATTGCAGCCTTCTAGCCCGGTAGTTTTTATTTTATTAAAGGTTAAATTAGCCTTACTCGTGTCTCTGGCAACGATATAAGATAAGCCACCGACGGGCCGTGGTTAAGTTTCGTGGGCCGCGGCTCATACAGCATGATACCGAGACCACCAAAAGACAGATCTATTTCGGTTTCTTTGATTATACGCTGTATCGGCTGTACAGAAAACAAAACTCGATTGCACCGAAGAAACTTCGGAGCATTTCTTACTTATTTGATATAAGAACGGAAACAGTCTAGATAGATATAGCTGAAATGCTTATGAAGAAAAAAAAATATTTATTTCGTAAAACGAACTTTAGAGAGTTGAACGAAAAAATATCACAAAAACCAGAGGCTTTCAAAAGATACCTAAGGAAATTTCTACAGTTTGGTAGCTGTATTGTTGTAACATCTGGTACCAATTGCCTGTCGCCCCTTCTAATAGATGTTTGGAAAATTCTCTTTTCCACCAATCATTCTGGGAGGGGATGCTGTTAATGACACCATTAATATTTTTAGATTCATTTTAGATTCGGGGCTTCCTTAATATATCTAAATTTTATTACATTTATATTTCACTGGGATCTTGAAACTTTTATTCGTAAATGATGAAATCAGCTTTAGTAAATGTAAATCTTTTGATGCCGGAATATTTAGATGTTTTAAAAGGCAATTATATTTTCATTGGCTTCCTGAAACTTTTGCTTTTTGGATTCATTTTAGATTCGGGGCTTCTGTAAGATATCTAGGAGTAATTTGCTATATTTGTATTTTTATTGAGTCTCGAACTTTTACATTTCAGTTATAGAACTGAATAATGAAACCCACCTCAGTAAATATAAATGATTTGATGCTAAATATTTAAATGCTTAAATTTAATTTATATTTTCTTTTCGTTCTTGAAATTTTACATCTCGGATATTTAACTGAATAACGAAACCCATCTCAGTAAATATAAATGTTTTCGTGCCATATAATCTTAAGAGGTCAGTACAATAAACATTTATCAAAAAAATTTTTTGGGTGGTAAAAAAAATATTTCGCTTTCAAATAATGCAGTATTTGTCACCATCCTTACGCAAATGCCTCCTTTAGAAGTGAACGGTGTCCCTAAATATCTATTTTATCGACCTCTCTTATACGAAATATAAGCCAGAGAAGGGTAGCATTTCTATAAAAGGACTAGACTCTATGATGTGTTCTATATTATATAAAACAAGTAAAAATGGTCCTAAGTTATTTCTGGCACATCGAGTTTTCTGTACAGTGTATAATCACGGCCACCGAAAACAGATGTATCTTTGGGTGGTCTCGGTATAATGCTGTATGAGCCGAGGCCCATGAAACTTAAACCACGGCCAGATCGTGGCCTGGCCTATATTGTTGCCCATTCCACGGTTATGGCTAAGTTTAACCTTAAATAGAATAAAAACTACTGAGGCTAGAGGGCTGCAATTTGGTATGTTTGATGATTGGAGGGTGGATGATCAACATACCAATTTGCAGCCGTCTAGTCTCAGTATTTTTTAAGATCTGAGGGCGGACAGAAAAAATGCGGACGAAATAAAGTGCGGACGGACAGACAAAACCGGCACAATAGTTTTCTTTTGCAGAAAACTAAAAAGGTTCTGCTTAAAAAATAAAATTGACAAACGGCTATAGGTCAACAAGAAAAAAAAATGCTCTTGAAAGTGAAGATATATTCACACTAATGCCAAAGTTTGTTGAAGTTGGGAAGTGGTGAAGTTTGGGAGTTACTAATGACCCATACAAGGGCAGTTCAGGTGTAATTGGTCTCTGCAACTTGTGCACCTGTCTAAATCACTTTAAAACTATTGTTCTAATACCGAAATTTATCTTAAATAATTCAAGTTAAACATTACACGAATTTCTGCACACTGACAAGGCCAATTGATTAGCAAAAGATAACTTGTCTCAGACACAGAGAGAAACTTGTTAAACACCAAAGCAGAAAATAACGAAGAAGAAAACACTTTTGTCAAAGGCCAGAGGATCCAGTCCCCTCAGGCAGTTCGTTTTAAGATTCCTCTTCCGATTTTTGCAGATATTGAAAGAGAGAGAGAGGTAGAGTGAGAGAGAGAGAGAGAAAGGGTGTGTGTGTGAGAGAGAGAAAGGGGTGTGTATGTGAGAGAGAGAAAGGGTGGGTGTGTGTGTGTGAGAGAGAGAGAGGTAGTGTGTGAGAGAGAGAGAGAGAGGTTAGTGTGTGTGAGAGAGAGAGAGAGAGGTAGAGTGTGTGTGTGTGAGAGAGAGAGAGAGAGGTAGAGAGTGTGTGTGAGAGAGAGAGAGAGAGAGAGAGAGGGAGAGAGAGAGAGAGAGAGAGAGAGAGAGAGAGAGAGAGAGAGGTAGAATGTGTGTGTGTGAGAGAGAGAGAGAGAGAGAGAGGTAGAATGTGTGTGAGAGAGAGAGAGGTAGAATGTGTGTGTGAGAGAGAGAGGTAGAGAGGTTGTGTGTGTGTGTGCGAGAGAGAGAGAGAGAGAGAGAGAGAGAGAGAGAGAGAGAGAGAGAGAGGTAGTGTGTGTGTGTGAGAGGCAGTGTGTGTGTGTGTGTGTGTGTGTGTGAGAGAGAGAGAGGTAGAGAGAGAGAGAGGGAGAGAGAGAGAGGTAGAGAGAGGTATAGTTAGAGAGAGGTAGAGTGAGAGAGATAGAGAGGTAGAGTGAGAGAGATAGAGATAGAGTGAGAGAGATAGAGTGAGAGAGTGAGAGAGGGGGTAGAGTGAGCGAGGGGTAGAGAGAGGGTAGAGAGAGTTAGAGAGAGGGGTAGAGAGAGTTAGAGAGAGGGTGGGAGAGAGAGGTAGAGAGAGGGTGGGAGAGAGAGGTAGAGAGAGGGAGAGAGAGAGAGGTAGAGGAGAGGGAGAGAGAGAGAGAGAGGTAGAGAGAGAGAGAGAGAGGTAGAGAGAGGGAGAGAGAGAGAGGTAGAGAGAGAGAGAGAGTAGAGGGAGAGATTTGAGATTTCTCTCTTTCTCAGTGTCTTCCGATTTTTACAGTTATTCTGAGAGAGAGAGAGAGAGAGAGAGAGAGAGAGAGAAGAGAGAGAGAGAGAGAGAGAGAGAGAGAGAGAGAGAGAGAGAGAGTTAGCATTATTGTTTGGAAATACTGTACAGTACAGTAGTTACATGTGACTGAATTCATAATTATTTGGGCTGGAGAGAGAATTATTGCTTATTCACTATGAAGGTTTGCCTGAGGATACGAGCATGTTAATTGCTTGCCTTTGTTTGATTTAATTATTCTGCAGCAGCCATTTTAATATGTAACTCGTTATTGAAACTCATGAACAGATTTCAAGAGTTTGACTAGATGAAAGTGTCTGTTTGTATGAGAGAGAGAGAGAGAGAGAGAGAGAGAGAAGAGAGAGAGAGAGAGAGAGAGTTAGCATTATTGTTTCGAATGCTGTACAGGTATTAGCTGAGAATGTGTGTGTGTGTGTCTGTTTAGAGAGAGAGAGAGAGAGAGAGATTATAGCCATAATTACATGACTTACCAATACTGTTCACTTCCATTTATATAAAAGCCACATTACATGAGTTACAAAAAACCAGTTATTAGACGAATTTGTGTGTGTCTGTTTGAGAGAGAGAGAGAGAGAGAGAGAGAGAGAGAGAGAGAGAGAGAGAGAGAGAGAGAGATTAAATCCATAATTACATAGTTTTCCAATCCAATGCACTCCCATTTATACAAATGTCACAGTACATAGGCTACAAAAGATAAATTAGGTTCAATCCTTCAGAGAACAATATTAATTAACTTATATAATTTAATCAGTCCTTCCAGTCAGTGATACAACTGTTTCATCTCTGCTTATTAAAAGTCGATTTGCTGATATGTGCATTTTCATAATGCAGAATTTAGCTCTGAATATACAAAATTGTTGTTTTCCTCGCTGATATATTTTCTGTGGTAAATATTCCCTAAACAAAATGATAAACAGGGGGAAAAAGTTTTACATGTAAGCTTAAATATTTATCAATTTAAGCAATATCGCTTAAAATTATTCGACCGCAAAAATGCCCATTTGACCTTTGATGCTGTAAAGTCAGACGCATAAATTTATTCAGAGTCGAGACACTTGGGCATATTTCCACGAATTTAACGGTAGCTAAAGAACAATTGAGAAAAATAACCGCAGAACAGTTGAGAAACACTGAGGAATATTCTAACATTTTCTTTGCAATTTTCTGCATTTCCGAGAGGATGAAACATGTCTCAAGAGAGTCCTTTAGTAACACAAAAGAATTTTAATGGCATCCTGGAGGCAAGGTTTTAGAAGATATTATTCCACACTTATTCTGTTATTCAATAAATATTTATCATATTTCTCGGTCCATTCACAACACTCGAAAATATTAACAGAAAATGGACGATGAATTATTACAAGGAATTATCATCAGAATAATCGTTGTTCTTATTCAAAAAGAAAGCTTTCGTATACATTTAAAGAAAATAATGAGTTTTCCAAAATGTAATTTTTAAATGGGGCTACTGAACTGAATTGATTTGAGTTAGAATTTAGGCCAGAGGTCAAGCACTGGGACCCATGAGGTCATTCAGTGCTGAAATGGAAGTTGACAATAAAAAGTTTGAAAGGTGTAACAGGAGGAAAACCTCAAAGCAGTTGCACTATGAATCATTTGTTAGGAGAGGGTGGAGAGTAAGATGGAACAAAGAGAATATGGAAAGGAGGTACGGTAAAAGGAACTAAAGGGGTTGTAGCTAGGGGCCGAAGGCACATTGCAAAAGAACCTTAAGTATTGTCTACATGAGGTGCAAATAGGGTCACATGACCTCATCTGAGTGTTAATACTCCCCTTCTCTCTTTTAGCGAGATTTGAAATTCACCGAGCTGTAAAGT
>JANJGK010008453.1:0-25000 GCA_039081455.1 Macrobrachium rosenbergii
ATGCATTCAGTGCTTAAGATGGACAATATGTAATGTGCACAGAATGCAGATATTTTCATATTGATATTGTCCTGAAAAATAATATACATAAGAATATCTTAGAATTTTCAATAACACTCTCAGCACATGAGAATTGTTTTAATTCATGTCTAGGTCAATATATTCTTGACCTTATTACAATTAAAACATTAAAAGAAGATTTAAAAGAAATACTCAGGGTAGCAATAATTTTCGTTAAAGACCTTGGCCTTTCCTTTGTTAACCCAAAACATCTGTTCCTCATCTGAGGATCAACCTTTGCAAAGTTTTCTATTTCTTTAATCCTAATGGTCTTCTGTACAGCCCACTTTTATTTGTGATCTTTTCTTACGTTGTATGTAGTTTGCTTGAGAGTGCCTGAGGGTAACGCAGTCCGCAAAAGATTATATATATATATATATATATATATATATATATATATATATATATATATATATATATATATATATATATATATATATATATATATATATATATATATGTGTGTGTGTGTGTGTGTGTGTGTGTGTGTGTGTGTGTGTGTGTGTATATATATACTGTATATATATATATAATATATATATATATATATATATATATATATATATATATATATATATATATATATATATGTGTGTGTGTGTATATATATGTGTGTGTGTGTGTGTGTATGTGTGTGTATGCATTTATGTTGACAGAGATATATAATGACAAAAAAATCGAAAGTAAGAGAATGTGATACACAAATAGTAAGCTCAGTCTCTCCATCTGCTCAGAAATAATGAACTAAGA
Source organism: Macrobrachium rosenbergii (assembly GCA_039081455.1). Classification (NCBI taxonomy): domain Eukaryota; kingdom Metazoa; phylum Arthropoda; class Malacostraca; order Decapoda; family Palaemonidae; genus Macrobrachium; species Macrobrachium rosenbergii. Next base: position 811 of record JANJGK010008453.1, read on the forward strand.
GGTAGTAGCAGAAACAGGTTGAATGGATGTGTTAGCTAAAAATCATTTCTGGATGAAATAATTTCCCTCTATTATACTTAACTGAAAAATGAAAACTCATATTGTTTCTGTCCTTCGGTATTTTCCTCTCTATGAGTGTGAATGATATATATTTTACAATTAATATGACATGTTTAAATGTTTATGTTAAAAATTACTATTGAGTTCTCTTAACTTATTTATAAGACAAGATGTCTCCCATTAAAAATTTTTACGAACTGATACTTTTCTTTGTGAGCATGATTTAAGAAACAAGTTTTAAATTAATGTACATTATCATATCCCTTATATATGCTACAATGTACCTAAAATACCGCTGTGTTTTGGGTAAGAGCTTTACTTTTTATTTCACTTTTTATTTTTCTATTGTAACTTTAGTCCTATATTGTAATGAATAACTTAATATCCTGAACTACATTCCATACGGGAAATGTTCATTAACCGTTTACAACTATGGCTTTACTTAATTATATGTCAGTTCACTGAAGTAGACAGTGAAACTATTATCTAAACGTTGCTGGTACCAGGTGCGTTCCCTGAAATGGCATAATACATGTCTTTCATTAGGCAGGGTTGGTAGTAATTTATGTGCGCAGTATTTTACTATAAACTGAAAATAATTCTTGTTCATTTAATGCCTGTGCTCATGTGTGCATGAGAAAGAGAGAGAGAGAGAGAGAGAGAGAGAGAGAGAGAGAGAGAGAGAGAGAGAGAGAGAGAGAGAGAGAGAGAGAGAGAGAGAGAAAGAAAGATTACAATCAAAGTTTTTACATCTCTTAAATTTTGTAAATTTACTTTCTGTTTTCCTAAAGACTCTGTGCCTCGTTAAAATTATCAAAACAAAGACCTGATTGTAGAGAGAGAGAGAGAGAGAGAGAGAGAGAGAGAAAGAGAGAGAGAGAGAGAGAGAGAGAGAGAGAGAGATTTTCTTTTATATATTTGTCAAACATTGCATATTCATATTGGTTTTTGCAAGAGGCTTGTTGATAGAAATATCAAAACATAACCCTGATTGGATATTGAGTTACTTTTACTTACATATTTAGAACTTAATATCATATTCCGGCCAATTTCATTCAGTTCATGAAATAGTTCATTAAACTAACTAGAAAAAATGCTAGGCAGTTGTTTTTATATTGGAGCACAGTTGAGAATAATGAGTCATCCTCCAATTCAATACACTTAAAATTATATTAGAGGAACTCTTTCGTGCTGTAGATACACAGAATTCACTCCTGTTAGGATTGCAGGCTTTGTGAATAAATTAAATTCCTTTCGAGCTCGCTTTGCCACGGGTATGGTGGTAATATCAAGAACAAGGGTGACTGTAGCTGTAGTTAAATGCATACGGTAATTTTGGGCTTTCATTTTTTTTACTGCAGCTGAGATTTTAATCGATGCCAGTGTAATAAGTTTTAAATGTCTGGTAAATTGCATTATCATGTACGCTTTGCCGGTGGCTAAATTAGAAATATGGGTAAAATTTAACTTTATAATCTTGGAAAGATAGTAAACAGACTGTAGTGCAAAGAATGACGAAAGAAATACCCTTATATTCTTTAGGGTTACCATAGAAGACAGAGTGGGATTTTCAGTCATTTTAGGAGATGGGATCGGTACGAAGGCAAGCTCCCATAAAATTAAGGAAAAATATTAGCTAAAATTTACTGTAGAAACAAATGATTAAAACGGCTTATCAGAATAAAAGGCCTTCGATCACAGTCCCCCTGGGGAAAATTTAGGGGAGCCTATAAAGATACCATTAGCAAGTTATCATTTTGTATTTGGCCTTTCTGTACTTTTAATTGACTATTAGTTTTTAGAAGCAATGTAAATAGAAAAGGAATATAATTAGCGATCTACATAATTCAGTGTAATCTTTCTCTTCTGCTGTAACAGTTGTATGGTCGAAGATCATTTAAAAAAAAAAACGCGGAAGTACATCAATAAAAACATTCTCCCCGTTAAACAGTCGGCTATTAGTAGATAGTAAAGTCCACAAATACTAAATGTTTAAGTCTGACTCACCAAATACCAAAAACAACCCGCTGAGATTTTTATTTGTTTTTTAGTCAACTTGAAAGTCACCGTTTGGTCAGGTGTCTCTGCAAAACTTGTTCTCCTGTCAGACATGTTCAACTTGCTTTCTTCCTTCTTCCCTAATTAATACGACCAATGTCTCCATTTAACCATGCATTAATAAGTGTGCGCGGTTTTCATGGATAAGAACAGTGGCTTTGTGCTGATGGTCCTAATCGTATTCTATAGCCCAGTCCAAGGAATCTGAGGTTTCATACTGTTTCTTGGCTGACTACCAAACAACAGTGTGTCCGATTTGAGATCATGAAATTTTGTAGATGAGATATTGATAAAAGGGAGATAGAGATGGCTTGAAAATGTTCTTCGCATCTCATGGGAGAAAAGTACTTGATAGTACCATTTGGGCTTCTGCGCCACCAAAAAGGCTGGAAGATCCAGACCTGCTGAGATGAGCATTGAGGAGGGAGGCTGGAGATTTGTGGCGGATCAAGCACAGCAAGGGCATGAATAGTAGAGTTTCACATTGATGATGATGATTGATAATGATGATGAGTGATGATAGTGATGGTGAGGTTCTTAAGGCAAATTAATTGACAAACCTCCCAAAAATAACAATCCATATATTTAAATCTGTAAGCCAATAGTAGAAGAGCTATTATACAGTTCTGTAAAAAAATTCAATAAACGTGTAAAACAAATACATCAAAATATTTACATAAGCCATGCATTTTTATTTTCTATGACGTTTGCAATACCAAACTAAAATCCTAAACAAGGAAATGAAACATGATACCAACTAAAAGAACACTTAGGATGCTTTCTGAAACATAAAAGCACACCAAATTAAAAGTTTGTGGATTGACAAATATGTAAAAAGGTATCTCACAGACTTGGTCTTAATAACCAAACCATAAAGAGAAAATTTTAGGGATAATGATAAACCAATAAAAGCTTTCAGATAATAGCCAACAGCAGGTGGCCCTGATTTGTGATTACTAGTTAGTAACAAACTACTAAAACTTCTAATAACCGAGGGAAAAAAGTAACATTTAACTAAAGGCCTTCAGTATCAATAACAGTATTCAGGCAGCAGCCCTTCAAAAAATAAGAATTAGAGCAATTCTGTAGAGTCGCGGACGTTATTCATTAAACCTCCAAAGGCTGCAAAAGCCGAGTTCCAATTACCTCGTCAAGATTATTCTGATGCAGACATTCAAAGGAGAAATCCATGAAACGATCCAGACGACTAATACCTGCAGATACGTAGCAGATGCAAGTATCTCACAATGGGAGCTTCCGAAACCAATCAGGAATTTCGGCTGTGTCTCGGAAATGGCCCCCGTTTGTCCATACCTCCCGTGAGAATGCAGTAATGAAATGATCATATCGAATGATTAACTGCAAAACTCTGTAAGCTTGTCAAGGTTCACTGATTTGACATATCAAGGTAATTTGTATTGAATCGTGACGTAAAATTTAATGTAAATAATCTTAACTGAATGAATTTAGGGATCCTTAGAGATTCTAGAGAATCCCAAACTACTTATTACGAATGCCATCATATTGTTTCACTGAAATGAGCCGTCTCCGTAAACAAATGGAGAGTCGTAACGTTCATATTTTTTCTTATATAATTGCAATATACTTTTCTTTTGACCAATGAAGATTATATAATTCAAATACCCATTGCTGCCTAAGAATGCTCAAATAAGAGGAATTCAGTGCATAAAAATGCTTGAGATAAAAAAAGTAACTTTTTTTCCTTGTTTACCATTTTTTTTTATTTAGAAATTTAAATATGATTTCGGTTAAGTTCCGCGGCATTCGAAGTCATACTCTTTAAACGATATAGCTTTCTGCCCATGATGTTATTGGACTTTCGAGTAGCATATCTTTTATTGTCATTATTTTTCAACAGAACACATTTCCCTGAGGATCTTTGCCTGTAAATATTTATGTCTGAGAAGCACATATTAGGATAATAAGAATCATCTGCAAAATATCCCTAAGTGGTTGTAGGAACATTGTTATGTGTGCGCGTTTATAATTTCGGTATAACTTCGATACATAATGAAGAAAGTGTATAAAGATACGGATGATAATAAGGAGGCCACGTTGAATTATTTACGTAGTTTCAAATCACCCCTTTAACTCTCTTCACCCTAACGTTCGCCATGAACATAACTGCTTTAAAATACCCTCGTAATTCAGCCAACTTCTTGGATACTAGCATGACTAAAATATACAATAACGCAAGGAGAGAGTAGTGTCTGAAAATAACGTATCAGTAGATGACCCCGTTGATGAGATCATTCGTCCGTAACTCACTAGGATATGCACTTAAATCCTTTTTCTTCGTATCATCTGCTGGAATATTGATGAGACGAACCTTCGTGGAGAAATGAAAAGCGCAGGGTGGGAAGTGGGCTAAAGATAGAATTAATAATTTTAACTCCCCCCCCCCCCAATTCTTTGCACCTCATTCAACCTAGAATTTAATTTGAGGTTAAGCACCGCGCCGAAGAAGAGGATCTACTGAGTTTTACATAGCACAGTATTGTATGATTAATATAACTGTCATTCGTTTTATATATTATGTTAGGTTACGAAGGCACGAATACCTAGCAAGGAATTAGATAAATGACCAGCAATAAACCATTTTCTTTTCTAAAGTAAAGTCTGAAAAATTTGAAGATTTCAAATACACAATAACAATAAACCAATCTCGGAGAATTCAAGGAAGTTGAATAAAGTAAAGGATCAGTTGTAAGCTTCAGAGTTCCAACAGATAATTAACGTGAACGTTTCAAAGATAATCCCGAAGCTTTAATCTGAAATGCAGACTGGTAAACCTCACCTGTTATACGCCAAGGCCACAAAAGCAAGGCTTCATTGCCTCATCAAAACGATCCAGATATATACACTCAAGGTAGACATCCATGAAACGATTGGCCGACTTATACCAGAGAGTACTTTGTTTATGTGTGTGTCTCACAAAGAGACTATCCAAAGACAATCAGGGAATTCAGTAATATCACAAAATGACAAAGGTTGCCCTTAGTTGCTGTTCAGTCAGCACAGTAAGCCATTGTCATCGATAGCTAATGAACTGAAACATTACGAGACCTTGTCAAGAACGGCTATGTTGATCGATTCAAGTAAACAGAGAATGATATAGCACAAATATAATTTTTTTCAGCATAGATTTAGTCATAATAGTATGAAAAATAACGGAGAAATGAGATGAAGTCAAAAACTAAAATGTGAACTGTAGAAAATCTAAATCAAGGATTGCATGTACCTTTAACTTTTTAATCACAGGTGAATATTATGTAAAGAATTGAATGTCAAAGTAGATAATTATAAATGATTTACGCCAATCAAAACATGAAGACCACAATTTCAGCGGGAAACTCATTGTAAAAAATACGTGTCTCTCAGCTATCATAATTTCTAACAAATAATGAACCTTAGATTTTCAGAAACATTATATCATTCGATCTTATCTTTTGCTTATAAGTAAAACAAGGAAAAATCTTAATGCCTTTTATCTTTAAGGAATTGATTTGTGTTTTTCTTTTGGCTGGAGAGAAAGTAATATACGTTAGGGGCATAGACTGTGACGGAAAATTTGAATTAGTATCTGAAATTAATATTTAGAGTAAGCAGAAAGTCCAAATATACAAAATATTCCTTTTCATACTCTAGTGCAAAGGGAGGCAATGAATATCTTTGGGCATCCGAAATAGACCAAACGCAATGAATTTTGCCAGGGAACTGGACAATTTATGTGAGCCACCGGCGAATGGCCTAATCCATCGTCTCACTTCGCCATAAAGATTTAAAAAGATTAAACCTCTACTTCGCTAGTTCATTCAGCCAAAAACGCTGTGGCAAAGTCAGAAAATGTTCTCTTGTCTTATATATACCACTATAATTTTTATTCATATTTTTTTTTTTATTTGCTGATATAGAGAGAGTAGGTAGTCTAATTATGTAAGTCCTGCCTCCGCAGTACGAAGGTTAATTAAAAAAATATATATTTATTATTGAAAAAGCACTTTAGAGAAACATATTGTACCTTTCTCGTCTCAAACACAGATTTCAAAATTTACAGCTTAGGCAGAAAACAACTGTATATTGAAACTATGTCAGTGAAAAATGAACTTGCCCTTCGATTATAAATCAAGTTCACTATCTTCATCTATACATAGAACATGAAAATATTTTCATTCAGATTAGTAAATTAAACTTGATCTCAGTGTATAAAAATTAAGTTTTATCAGAAAGAAACATTTCTTCACTAATGAAAAAATGAAATAAATACCGTTCGAATAACATTAAATCGTTGAATTTACCGAGCAAATTAGAGAAGAGAAGTGGCCCCAGTCCTTATTTAATTGCCAGGGATAAACTTGGATAACTTTCGATAATTTATGAAACTAATGGTATTCACGTATGTATTACCAGAAGGAATTCCCTTTATAACTTGAGTTTACTGATAAAAGATACTTGTCTTCTAGATTTTCCAAGCTGGGTATTATAATTTGTATGTTGCATATTTGATCAACTGTAACCTGTTTCCGGGTATATAAACAGTTCCAGTGAAAATCACGACTATAGTCAATAGGAAGTTAATCGTTTCACTGCTTATTCAAGAATGAAACTCCCATGCAGGATACTTCCCTGATGTCAGCAATACCATACTTGTAATGAAGGTTCAACATACTCAGTGGATCTCTTGCAACCGCCTAACCCCCCACCCCCACCCCCAACCAACGACCCTTTATAAGTCTGTAGAGAAATAATTGCCTTGAGGTCTGAGACAATGAGTAATGCTGATTCATTCTTCTAAGGTTTCTGAGAGACAATACATAATGGCAAACGACATCCCATAATACCACAAGGTTGCAAAATCTCGAATCTAATTGCCTTTTCAACATGATCCTTTTGCAAACATTCAAGTCAGAAACCCATGTAACGATCCGGAAGACTAATACCAGCAGATGCGCTGTGGATGTGAGCATCTCACGTAGGGAACATCCCATTCCAATGGGGAATTTCGATGGAAATAACGTCATCGAATAACATCATGGAATAACATCATGGAATAACATGGTCTGAGCGTGAGACCGTAGATAGAGCCACTAAAAAATCCGTGATGGGGAAGAATCGATTTTTCATAATAACAAATATATATGTAAAATAAATGCTTACGAAAGATATGTGAAAAAGGATGTAAAATTGTGCGTATCAGTTTTCACTGTAACATTCGGAAACAGAATGAGAAATTAATATTTTTCAAAAAAGAGCTCTGTCTTTGGACATAAGTTTAGGATATTATAATAGAAAAGTCACAAAGTTAAATAAAGGACCTTTAACACTCAAAAATTTTTAACATTATGTATGAGTTTGTTAAAATAGGTCAAGAATGTTCGAAATAAATATAGTAATGTGGGATTCCCGTGTAAACTATACGTGCTCTTTGGGTAGATTTAGATACTGTTTCTAGAAAGAAGCATTTATCAAAAAATACTAAATTATTAATTAATTAGCTTTCCATTTGACACAAGGATAACAAATATTCAGACTTACTTCCCTCTTCCTCTGGTGAAAGATAATACGGAGAGAGAAAAATAGTACCGAGAGAGTTACCTCTTTAAAGAATGAGAACAGATTACTGTCTTGAAGAGAATGAGGGAGATTAAAGAGCTTTATGCTCAGAGATATAAGGAAATAACTTTATATAGAATTAAGAGGGAATTTAGAGTACTCGAACAGCAAGGAAACATGAATGATCTATAAATATATTAAAAAATGTATCTTAGAAGTATTAAGGAAGGGCATAATTTTAATGTAACACCAGTATGATCAACAGATGATGATGGTATAGTAATTCAGAGATTAAGTGAAACTACCTATATCAATAATAATTCAAATTTACTATTTTTTCAGAGCATATAATGGTGTAATAAAAGTGAGGACATAATTTATTTATATGGATTTTCCCTGTTTATTCAAAAACAGTGAAAACCCATATAGGAGACTGGCTGAAATAGGTTAAGCTGGTTATTGCCTTAAACGTTTTAAGGATTAAACGTCAAAAGCCTAGCTGCTTTTATAACGGATTTTCTGTGAAGACTGACTATACATTGAATGTATAAGTCCAAATCTGAATAGCTACATGTTTGAAATAAACGATATTATTGATAAGAATTATACAGGATTAAATAGCAAGGCCAAGGTATCATGGACTCAAAATTTCTTGTCTGAAGAAACGTTATGGATTCCCCATCACTTAAATTTCATTATTATATATAAATAATGCGAATTAAAAAAAACATATCTTACTTAGGAAGATAACAAAAATGAGAAATGTGCCTAAACTGCTCCTCCCCTTACACTGAAGAAAAAATATTAAGAAATTTATTTTTATACAGATTGAGGGCTAATCTACCCTTAAATGCAGTGGTCTAAGGTGCTTTAGGATATTTGAGAAGACAGAGAAATTTGATAGAGAATCTCGAGAGAAATGCAGGTTTAAAACGAAATGAAAGTGGGATTTGGCAAACATGCCTATAGTTTTTTTATTTCTTTGGCTCTCTATTTCAGTAACCATATAACTGAAATAGAATAGTAGGAAAACGTTTCTAGGAACCAATTTGTGTCGCTATTGAATTGCAATCACATACAAATCACTTAATCATAAAAAAAGAGATATATCAAACATATAACGTGAATACTCAAATATCAGTTACCCAATAACAATAGAAAAAAAGGCAGTGACATATAACTTGAAATACAAAATGCATCAAAATAGAATCAAGATTTTACGGTATTTCAAAGCAATTAAATGGTTTTAATGGACACCCAAATAGCAAAAGAGGCCAGTGGTATTCCAACCTCGGCTACGGTATTCAATATTCTCTTTCGTTTCCTTCCTGGTTGACCCCTGGGGCAATGGATCCCTCCAGTATTCACCAGAACATACAACGAACTGGTTTTTCACTTATTAATACGAAAATAACACATTTTTTTCACAATTAACATTTTTGTTTCTAACACAAAATGGTCATTATCATTTGGTACTGTTAAGGTATGTTAGGACATAAACATTTCCTTATGAAATGTAATTATTTATAGATTGAAAATTCCGTTCTACTTAACCATACTCAGCAAATAGCAGGAATGAAAACACAAATTTTAAGGCACCGTGTGGGGAGAGAGAGAGAGAGAGAGAGAGAGAGAGAGAGAGAGAGAGAGAGAGAGAGAGAGAGAGAGAGAGAGAGACCTGAGCAAAGGGAAATCATATTAGATTAGCATCACTGAAAATCAGTCTCACTTTATATATATGAGTATATATATATATATATATATATATATATATATATATATGTGTGTGTGTGTGTGTGTGTGTGTGTGTGTGTGTCTGTGTGTGTGTGGGTGGGTGTGTGTTTGTGTATATATATATATATATATATATATATATATATATATATATATATATATATATATATATATATATATATATATATATATATTTATATGTATATATACATATATTAATATTATATATATATATATATATATATATATATATATATATATATATATATGTATATACGTATATATATATATATATATTGATAGCTATATAAATAATCGAAGGTAAAGCCAGCGTGTTCACCTATGGCAAGACACCCTTATGCATACTACATTTTCTTATTTAAAAATATTTCCGTGTCTCATCTATTTCATTTGGGAATCAAAGCATATTTTTACCTTAGAATAAACCAAACGTGGGAGTATTACATCTCTGATACATACTGTACATTCCCAGATATTCTTTTATCTTTTGGAAGAGCAAAAATCGATGCAAACTCAGTGTAAGGACAAGGTATGCGAGGGCCATTGAAAGTAGAAACAGGTTCTTTTATCTTCGAAAAATCAGACAAAAGAAAAAATAAAAAAGATTCAGGGAATAAGGCTTTCAGCCTTTTGTGGGATTCTGAACGAGGCTCTCAAACTACTATAGCTGTCTGCGAGGGATATTATTGGACTCTCACGCAGCATATATCTTTTTTCACCGAAATTTTCTCACAATGCGAGGTTTCCTCATGTTCCATTTTAGTCATTGTGCCTCTCTGCACAACAAAGAAACGCAGAAAATAAGGAATCTGAGGAAATAACCACCAGAGGTTGTAGCTATAGCCCTATTCGTCATAATTGCAATTCATATCATCGTGGAATTTTGTCAGAGATAACTTCATAAAAGCGAGACAACCACATAATTATGTCGTTGCGAATTTGTAAAGTGATTTCATATTTAAAACTTAAGATTTTTCTTATTATAATGACAAAGTGAATCTTGACAACCTTAGAAAGAAATGAACAATATGACCACATAACACCAATTCTCTTGAAAGAATAGTCACTTACCTTCTCTTCAGCGACATCGAAAAAGACTTCCAAAGATGCATATTCATGTACATGGACAAGAAAACAAATGCTCGCAAAGACAGGCATAAGCACTTGTATGCAAAAACAGAGCTTTGAATGATTTCGGCTAATTTCAAAGTATAGAAAGAATGTAAGGAACATGAATACTAATATCTCTAAAATCATATACACAGCAGTTATAATGAATAGAATGAAAGCATAAGAATGCCGTAGCTCCTTCTAAAACATATACGAGTATATATATATATATATATATATATATATATATATATATATATATATATATATATATATATATAAGTCTGTAGGTTATTCAGCACAGTGCAAAACCTTTTCTTCTGTCATGCAACTAAACCTTGAATAGTATTTTTCTTTCACAAACCCTTTCATTTCCACAACCCACCAAAATTATTCAGGGTTCATCATTGACGTTTGAGGGCTATATAGACCACATTCCAGGCACCAGTGGTCTTCCTATTGGCATGCTTGGAGTATATAATATTAATATAGTGATATAAGTCTCATCGCACGCGTTTTACTGTAGTTTCGTTTTCTCGTGTTTAGTTTGATAATAACTTCAAAACACGGGGTACGGAAAAGTGACGAAAACAGACCAATGCTTAAGATTATTATCAAAATTTACTTGGTGCTGCGTAGAGTCCGTCTCCTTCTCTGAAATATGCTGATAAATGTGAAGATAGTTACATCAGTGAACACACACACACATACGAGTACATACATACATACATATATATACACACATACACACATATATACAGTATATATATATGTGTGTGTGTTTGTATATACATACATACATACATATATATATATATATATATATATATATATATATATATATATATATATACTGTATATGTATCTATCTATCTATCTATCTATCTATCTATCTATCTATATATATATAATTATATATATATATATATATATATATATATATATATATATATATATATATATATATATATATATATATATATATATATATACATACATATACTTTCATATTTAAACTTTTAAACTTGCGAGAAACTCTTTCTGCAGAAAATACCAGCATCATTAAAGTCAACCCCCGTGTGCAAACACTGCGCCTCTCACCTACATAACTATTGTTTACACTCGAGTGCTTCGTGGATATCAATGCCGTCCCCTCCCCCACCACACCTTTCACCCCACTGAGCAAAACCCTTGATGGTGCCCCTCTCCTCATTCCTCCAAAAGCTTCCGAATTATTCACCCTTTTCCCCACCCGTTGCTTCTCCATTTTCTTCCTGTGACCCAACACGTCAAAGCGATCTGATCATTCTTTTCACGCTTGCTCTTTATTTTTTTCCACGTCGTCGTATCCCGACATTTCACAGCTTTTACATTTTGGTCTCTTTCCATATATCATCAATAGAGGTTCCTCCTAGCTCGGGATTTCTTGCTACAACCTCTCTTCGGTTAATCCAGAATACTAACTTTCACACCACGGCTTCCTGGATAAGGTCATGGTCATTCACGTATCAACCCAAAAGGGCATGAGTCCGAATCCGGGCCAAAATAGGTTTGATCGTGTAATAATCTTAAGCTACGGTGATTTTGATATCAGTGGGTTATTTGTGGCTTGATGGTCAAAAGAATACACATATCATGCATAAAAATAGTAAAAAAATACCCAATATATATGTATATATATATATATATATATATATATATATATATATATATATATATATATGTGTGTGTGTGTGTGTGTGTGTGTGTGTGTGTGAGTGTGTGTGTGTGTGTATACACACACACATACACACACACACACACACACACACACACACATATATATATATATATATATATATATATATATATATATATGTGTGTGTGTGTGTGTGTGTGTGTGTGTGTGTGTGTGTGTGGCTTGTACATGTGTGCCTGTGATAAAGAATTGAAGATGAAAAGTAACCCACGTGCGCTTCAAAATTGTATCCCGAAAACCATGCTAGGTCTTTTCAAGTCAGACTACCTGGGATTGCGGTTAATGATATGGGTTTTATCTCTCACATCCGCCTTAAACGTTCTGTGAATGACAAGGTCTATGGGAAACTGGCCAGCTGCTTCTTTGTGACTCTACTTTTGTGATCATAAGAAAGAGTATCAAATTTGTGAATTTTGTGGTGAAAAGGTATGATGATATTTATCCAATCCAATTCTTAATTCAGATTAACTAATAGTTATATGTAAACCTATTACCAATGTAATGTTATTTTTTCAGAGGATAAACCTGTAAAAATATTTTTGGGTCTTTTTTGCATAGCCAATTTCGTGGTCAATTTGGAACAAAATCATGATAATTTTCTGTGTGAGTTATCTCCAAAATGTGATATGAGTAAAACGTGAAAAACGCACATAAACAGGGTGGCTATATTTATATCCAACATTTTCGTCTGGGACGATAAATTCGTTCTTTTTCTTCAGACCAGTAAGCAAATCAGTCAATATACATATTCAGAAAATTAGTGGCAGTACAACATATGTGCTTTTCGTATCACCAAATGAAAATTTACAGACAGTATGCATTTTGTTATCAAGGGGCAAATACACTTATAATCTTGCACCATTCCTGGAAGTCCTCCTGATGCCACATGAAGTTCCAGTTCATAGCCCTACCACTTTCGGCTACCTGTGGTAGGAAGCTGATCAAGATAAAAAGTAATTTTTAGTAATATGCAATATTACCCTTTTACTGTTAAATCAATGATGAATAGAAAAGTCCACAAAATCAGCCTTGACATACATACAAAGGCTCAGCCGTAGCCCATCTATAGCTCATCTATCACTATTACAGAAATGGCGCACCTAGCCTCTGTGTTGCCTGAACTGTCAAGTTTTCTGAATACGAAGGTTGTTCTATTCAAACGCTTCTTCCATTCAATTCAGCAGGGACCTTCTCAGTCCACCCACACCTCCTTGTTTCAAAAACTTCCAAATGCTATGCGCTTCACTAATCTTTGGTTCCCCTTTCTCTCCATGAGACATGAGACTACACCTTCACAAACCAGTTCTTCCCAGCTTAATTCCTAGTCAGGGACGCTGTTCTTAAAGATCCTCCTCATGCTCTATCCATCTTACTCCCTTATTTTTACTAGTACTAACCTTTATCTATCTAATTTTTTCACTGTATGAACACTCTTATTCATCAGTTACTGCACTAACATCTTGTTTCAACTGCTATTTATTTTATTTAATTCAAATATAAAATCAAACCTTTTACGGATATTGGTCTCCTTCCTGCTTCACATATTCGTTGCCAATCAGTATTTACATGTAGTGCTCCAACATACGACTCCTTATGGTAATTCAACAAGTATTTGACCCCTTGCATATATACTGTATATATATATATATATATATATATATATATATATATATATATATATATATATATATATATATATATATGTATATATATATATATATATATATATATATATATATATATATATATATATATGATATTATTACTTCACACAGTTGTTCTGTGCATTAATACATTTAATAACAGAACCTCATTTAAACTGGAAGGTATCAAGCGGATATATTTATTCAGGAAAGTTACAAGTTTTCTAGGATTATCTGTAACTTTTCCTGAATAAATATCTCCGCTAGATACCATCCAGTTTAAATGAGGTGTTGTTATTATTATTATTATTATTATTATTATTATTATTATTATTATTATTATTATTATTATTATTATTATTATTTATATATATATACATATACGGTATATACATAATACTCACACACATATATATATGTGTGTGTGTGCGTGTGTATGTATAACTTCAACTCAGAATTCAAAGACTCCAAAGTAAATTATATATAACAGGGGTATTCACACTAATCAGCATTCGAATGTATTTCTTCGCCGTTGATATACGAATATCTTATTTTGAAGATAACAAAAAAGTTAAAATAAGTGGATTATATTTGGCTTGATATTAAAAAGAATAGAGATATCCTATGCAAAATTGTTATATATACTGTATATGTATATGTATGTGTATATATATACATATATATATATATATATATATATATATATATATATATATATATATATATATATATACATGAATATATATATATATATATATATATATATATATATATATATATATATATATATACATGTGTGTGTGTTTGTGTGTGTGCGTGTGTGAGTGGGTGGGTAGGTGGGTGGGTGTGTATGTTTGTGTGTAAACGTGCATGAAAAGCATCTACGGTTGGCAACAGCAAAAGACTTGATTGAAAGGATACCCAGAAATGTCCAAATAGAACTGGGTATTGAACGTGAAAAAACGGGGAGCGGGCTTCCGCAGCAATGAATAGAACGTAATTTGGTTGATTTTTGACCTCTCAATAGGCGGAAGCCCAAATTCCTTCAAATGATGGCTCACAAATGTTGAAATACTGCTATTTCTCTTTCAAGAAGTCTCATAAACAGAGTCAGTTGTTTTTATGTAACCAGCCATCGGGTTACATAAAGACTGAAAGATTTGTAAGGTGAAGGGTTGATCTTAGAACTGATATGAAGATACTTTCGTCATATAGGTGGCCTATTTCTTTTTTTTTGGGGGGGGGGGGTGGGACTGTGACTTTAAGGTGAATATATAGAAAGGATTTATTTTTCATACGCAAATGCCATCAAATGACGAGAATTTCAGTGGCGAACATTAACTGCTGATATTTTGTAAATGTTCAGATGTCAGGCTTCAAAAGATTATGCTGAAGGAATGAATCATCATACTCTTAAAGGATCCTTTTTTTATCTTTTACTCAACGATTAATCAGGTGTTTGAGTTAGCGCAGAGAGACGAGCAGGCTGTTAGGGTACAGATCTTATTTGTTTAATACAGGTTTTCATAGAGCCCCACTACCTTGTAATACTCAAAAGAGATTTTAACTGGAGTATTTATTCATCGAAAAAAAAAAAATACCCACATAAGAAAGAACGAGCACAGTAGCTTTTTCTCAAGTAACAACAAGCACCCAGATACTGAAACAAGAATATCTATGACGATCAAAGACAGAAAATTGCATGACAATACAATTGCTCGTTACTGATAACCAACTGCCAACTGTTTCTGATTTATGGTGTTTCTTTCATTACTACATTACAAACCATAATGTCACATTAAGTTTAGAAGAAAGTAGGGTAATGCCTAGGATGATATATCTTTTATATATTTCGCTATTTCAATTTCACATTATTGCCCTGCTTTTGAGAAGCATTGAAAATTATTGATAAATTGCTGTGGAAAACAAATCCTTGTTTAAAAATCAGGAATTTTGCCTAAACATAATAAGCTAACTGACAAGTCTCAATAAGCAGATGTCAGAGACTATCCAATATGCATAACTCTTATTCACAATTAACGCTCAAGTATAATATTCGAGCTCATTAATGATGTAGTATTTTCCATCTATAATGACTTTTGACAGTTTTATATAGAAATTTGAACCTATCCTTGATAGAGTATTCAATTTATAAACTCGGTTTGCTATAAGGATTTTTAGATCTCACGAAATAATTACTTACGTGATTTCATAATAATCAGTTATTCTGTAAATGATTATATATACTTATATATACTGTATATATTCCTTAAAGGTAATGGGTACGGACTGCTTTAGCCATCTTAGGGGGCGGAAGCTAACCCCTGGCCTTTTATCTTTTTTTTTTTTTACAGTAGCTGCGACCCTTCACTATCGATTATAGACAAAGTACTGAATTCACTGCTTGGGCAACAGAGGCAGAATGGATATATATATATATATATATATATATATATATATATATATATATATATATATATATATATATATATATATATATATATATATATATATGTATATGTGTGTGTGTGTGTGTGTGTGTGTATGTATATATGTGTGTCTGTCTGCGTGTACTGTATGTATGTACGTATGTATGCTTGTGTTATCTACTTCCCATGTGTATGCAATTATGTTTTTGCGCGTGGTTTGTTAATGTTTAATCGGAATTACCATGGATGCGCATTGAATTGTGTTTATTGAAATAATTGTCAAGTCTGTAAACGTGTACGTTTATGTAGATGTTGATGTAAGTATACCCATACAATACTCTGGATCGAAGGTACTCTTCGAAATATGTAAAATAAGAATCATCAGAAAAAACTCAGAAAGTGAACGAAAATCTGTAACTCCAGAGACATCTCTTTTTTCTATTGTGAGCGATGAGGTGACACTGATATGAAAGAGCTGACGCTTGCAACATCGAGTGAATGCTGACCACGTTGACCCTAAGGCTTAAAGCTTAATGACCTAATTTATTTTTCCATTTCATATCTGCAATTTTTTCTCAAAAATAGATTAATGTTACGGAATTTCTAAACAAGAGAAGAAATAGGAAAGGGTCATTCAGTTTGAAATCATCTTGCCTCAAAAAGGTGTTAATTTGCAGATGTGATTGAAATCAATTATCTTTCGTATTTTCGTTTAAAAACAAGGAGACAAAATTTGTTTAGGTAAATCTCACAGAGAACTAAAATAGATATAAACGTGAGAAAAAGCATAAAATGACTTTCCATCAATTCTTCATGAAAAAAGGAAGAAAAATATTATCTCCTTTAACACCTTATTCATAAGAGTAGAAGCGAGGAAAAGGTATATGGAAAAACGAAAAATAAAAAATTTGGTAAATATAAACGTAAACCTGATAAAGTATACAACATGCTTTTATTTCTCTTGATAAAAAATCAATGATTTTATCATGGAGGTATATTGCTGCTTAAAGAACAAACTACAATTAAAGTTACCTACAATTACAGGAAGTCAAGAAACCAGGGCAGCATTATCGCTGACTTAAGTTTCAGATATTGCCTCATAACCAGGCGATTTTACGAGCCGTTATACAATCCGGTTATTGCCGTCATATATACAGGCGCTAAGCTCCTATTTCAGCCAATAAGCATCCATCGCGGGTCGAATTGAGCCTGATAACAGTCTTCTTTACTAACTTATAGGAGCTTTTGATTCTAGGGAAGATATTGCAGTAAATAGCATTATTTCGCCTGCCACACTTGCTTGCAGATTTCTGTCGCGATCTACATTACGTAATTCATGCTTCATTGAGACAACAGCATTGAACTGGACAGACAAAAGATGTTTATATCTTCCTCTATTACTCATTTGTTTCTATAACTGTATGTCATATTATGATGAATTGTGCATACATATATACATTTGTATATCCTTACAAATATACAGACATAAATGGCAATGTTTGATGAGTCCATCACAATGCGGTTTTTGAGAGAAACACAAAAACACACACACATGGCATTTTAATCCCTCCTCTTCCAGTTAATTCTTAAATAATAGTGGATGAGGTGGTTGGATAAAATATTTGTTATGAACAATAATTTGCCTTTTCTCAATCTTTGGCAATATATATATATATATATATATATATATATATATATATATATATATATATATATATATATATATATATATATATATGTATATATATATTATACATACATATATATATATATATATATATATATATATATATATATATATATATATATATATATATACTGTAAATGTATGTGTGTGCATGGGTGTGCGCGCATGTGTCCATGTGTCTGTGTGTGCGCGTGCGCGTATTTATGCGTGCATTCATAAGCGAATGTCTAGGCACAATTATATGTGCATATGCACCAGCAATTGAAGGTGAGGAGATGAACCTCAATAACAGATGAAACAGAAATATTTATCGACAGAATCATCAATCCTCAAAGGGGAAAATGCAAATAAAAAAAGGACGGCCACGGGTAAAATATTACACTCCAAACTACCAGGAAACGATGGAACCATCTAGAAAAACCAGGAAACAAATGGACATACAATGGTATGGCAGCCAGATCAATTTTTTCTAGTCTAAAAGTACAAGATAAGATACCATACTAGCATGAATGTATTAATAATTGTTAGCATCGACAGGATGTTAAGGAAGGGATCATTTTTATATATCCTACGTTTAGAACAACGCGTTTTTCTACTTTATCTATGCTATTTTTTATCGATTGTCGTAATCCGGCGTGTTCTTATACACAGGTATACAAAAACAATGTGCATATTATTTATACAGATAGGTCATATAAAATTATTCACCTAACAGTTTCTAATGACTGTTCTTTTCCAAGTATATGATGTCATTTTTTATAAATCTACCTACTGCTTCCTCTTATTCCTAGTTGTTATTCTCCAATTAAAAAGATAATTCAGAGAAAAATAATGAAAAAAAGGATATTTTCCCGAAAGTGAAAGAGAAGAGTACATCTAACGTTCCCTCGCAATCAGGTTCAAACGTTAGAAAGCATTTTGGAAGCTACTGCCAATGTTTTCGAACGTGTGTTGTGTTCAATGACTAGTGCAAAATCCTCATTCGGGGAGCATGAAAAGAATAGGGGGACTATTGCAATGCACCATTCCTTTCATCTCATCCTCGTCATTCTGTTCCTGATTGATCACTTCTGGTCGCGATTTTGCTTTGATTCGAAATGTTACTTTTTGTGTATGATGGTGGGAATGTCATTCATTCTGGTAATGATGTGATCGATTGTGATTTATCATGTGTAGAGGCAGATGTTTATAAGAGATGTGCAAGAATTATTGTCACAGGCATTGTCCCTGAAATAGAAGGAAATTCGCATTGCGAGCATAATTATGATGCAGTGAAACGTTGGATTTTGATTCATTTCGGGGATATTCAAGTGGAAACGAAAGTAGAACAAATATTTCTACACCTAAAGGAACATGGATAAACAGATAAAACTACAGTTGCCTAAAACACTGAGATTACTAACCTTTTGTTGATTTCAATAGTACAATATATATATATATATATATATATATATATATATATATATATATATATATATATATATATATATATATATATATACATATATATATATATATATATATATATATATATATATATATATATATATATATATATATATCAGCTTATATCACATGATTACGTACAGAGATTACTGATACATCATGAAAATTGAAGACTTCAAAAATTTCCATCTAGAAACAAAAATGAGGAAAAAAGAAAAATCGTTGTACATTATTTCCTGGTTGGTTGATAAATTCTCTCGAAAGAAAAGAAATTTATAAATAGGGTATTACTGAAAACCTCCTTACACATGCACAACACTCAAACACATACACATACATACATACATACATACATACATATATATATATATATATATATATATATATATATATATATATATATATATATATATATATATATATATATATATATATATATATATATATATATATATATATATATATACATACATATATACACGCTTGCATCTGTGGGTGAAATGTGTAAGCATTTATAAATTTTCAATCTACTGTGCCATGAATAAATAAGTTAGTCATTGCATATATACAATTGCCACATAAGTATTGGTGGATAGAAAAACGTACACAAGACAGTCATATCTAGGACATTAAAACCAGGTATTCAACTTTTCCCTAACAAAAGTCGGTAAGAACTTCATAATTGTTACTTACCCTGGAGTCTGCCTCTTAAATGCAGACCTGGTTGTTGTAGGAACTTCTGCTTTCTCTGCTGTTTCTCGTAATGCTTAATTTGGTAATTTTAAATAACAAAAATTGTCACCAGAAATTTAGATTTCTTTGGAAGGTGCTGTAGGTTTCATATAGACAAACATATTTTTCTTTGATGATTTAACCGTTTTGGTTGAAATTTTGGTAGACCTTGGTTTATTCTCATGCATGGAACCCAGCAAGAAAATAGTAGAGTTTGAGCAAACGGCTAGAGGAAAAAAAAGTTTCAAAGAATTCTCTTGGAAAAGTTTCAGGCACTTTTTGAAAAAGTTTGAAAGGTCTTGAAATTTTAATATCGTTGGTAAAATGGCAGTCTTTAACGGCGTTATTCTAACATTACCCAGATGATCAAAGAATAATAATAAAAAAAAGGAGATATTCTGTTGTGCTGTTAAAGAGTCCGCAAATCGCTTCGCTTACTTGCTCCACTTCGCGAGCCCTTTGGCAGCTGCGACCGACTGCTTGCTCGATAGAGTAAGACTGAGGTGGTTGCAAGAGGCGCGCCTCCTGCCAGCCGACCACGCACGAGCTTCAACAGCTGCCGGAGTCCTCCTCCTCCTCCTCCTCCTCCTCCTCCTCCTCTCTCTCTCTCTCTCTCTCTCTCTCTCTCTCTCTCTCTCTCTCTCTCTCTCTCTCTCTGATAGAGGAATACCCTCCACCTCAACTCTCTTCTACCTATATCCCCCTAAAACTCTTCTTCATTTTCCATGGTTCTTCCGCAGCCTACTTCTGTTTTTCCTCCTTTTTTTCTTGCTAATGTCCTGACATAACATTTTCTCCGTCCACTTAGTCGCATTCCTTCCCAGACGCCCCTTACCCAAAACCTATTTTTTATTCTATTTTATTTATTTATTTATTTATTTTTTTTTTTTTTTTTTTTTTTTTTTACATTTATGAATTTTGTCCGAACTCTGTCTAGGAATGCAAGCGGGGAGCAAAAAGACATAACAAAAGCGAGTTATAGGGTCACCCTTCTATGCATTTTCAGATTATGGAAGTCCCTTCGGTGATGTTAACAGAGTAGGTCGATCCCCCGTGACTCGCCATTAATGGTCGCTGGTCTTAAGCCAGAAGTTCATCATTAGGCAAGTACCGAATCCGCAAGTTTATTTTGTTTGGTCTTTAGATTAGATGTAATATATGATCTCTCTCTCTCTCTCTCTCTCTCTCTCTCTCTCTCTCTCTCTTTCTCTCTCTCTCTCTCTCTCTCTCTCTCTCTCTCTCTCTCTCTCTTGATTTCTGTTTAACTATCTCCCGTCGCACACACACATTCATTGTATGCATACAAATGAATATGTCTATGTATGATTATATATCATTCCTAAATTTATGAAAATCTTAGACATTTTTTCGCACCAGAGGTTTCTATTTTGCAATAAAAATAACAATAAACAAGTAAAATATGCGCCGAAGTTTCCTCGGCGCAATCTAGTTTTCTGTACAGTGTATAATTCTGTCTGAGCCGCGGCCCATGAAACTTTCAGCCACCGCCAGGTGGTGGCCTGTCCTATGGCGTTGCCAGACGAACGATTATGGCTAACTTTAACCTTAAATAAAATAAAACACTACTAAGGCTAAAGGGCTGTAATTAGGTATGTTTGATGATTGGAAGGTGGATGATCAACATACTAATTTGCAGCCCTCTAGCCTCAGTAGTTAAGATCTTAGGGCGGACAGAAAAATTGCGGACGGACAGACAAAGTCATCTCAATAGTTTTCTTTTACAGAAAACTAAAATCGGAGTTCTCAATCCAGGAATAATATTTGCCTTATTCTAAAATTTTTGCTAAGATTTTCACATGGAAAATTTGAGAAAATTAAAAAAAAAAACAATACGGAAGTTCGTCATTGTTTTTTAACGATCTCGTCGCCTGCTGAAAATTCAAAATTGCCAACCAAATATTAGTCACGAGTTTGTTTTGTAGGTCAGCGCCGTTTCTCCCTTGCTTTCGATCATTATTCACATAATATGCGGCGCCATATTTATTTCGAAACTTTTTCCACTAACTCCGAAATAATAGCTGTCGTTTTCTATGCTAATGCCCTTCAGTTACCCCAAATGTTCTTTATGAATGCATCAGGGGAAGTTTCGAGCTCATGAAAATAAATCCCTTTACTAAAATTTCATCCTGCATTTCTCGGCTCCTGGCTCCAGTGCCTTAGGCTCACGTGCCGTTGGCTGGGCTCGAAATTCTTTTGTTTTTATGTGCTGCCATACGTATTTTTTTTTCATGGGGGAGGGGGGGATCTTTAAATAGTAAAGATTCTGTGTGAGCGTTTACCCGTCAACCCTAAAGTTTTGCCCCTTAAAAAAAAGTATATTTTTAGTACTTTTGCGCTTTAAAAAATTTAAAAATCCTAGTTATTCGTTTGACCATGGATCCTTAAATTAAGCAATAAATGAATTCCTTGAAATTTATCCGTCTCCTAACCCAGATCTTTATGGATTTTTGCATTTTGACAATGATGGATTTATATTCATTTGTTTATTTGAGAAATTTAAAACTTGGCAAGAACAAATGTTGAGTTTCAAAGCAAAACTGGGTTTCAAGGTCAAATTTCTTTCCTTTGTTACAAGAAGACCAGCAGCGGATAGAATAAACTAAAAATATATACGTAGAAGTACAATTATATAAATACGTCAATGCTTTAGTAAAGAGGACTTTTATAGGGAATCGTACCATTGTTAAAAATTTAGATTTTCATTCCACGAGTACCCTATTTATCGTTCTGAATGATATTCAGTCTGTAAATATTTATTTAGATTAAATCAATACTTAAAAAAAAAAAATAAAAATTCGTAAATTATCAAATTTACACAGAACCTTTCCTTTGCTTTGGTAATAGATAAGGACTCTAATTTCGGAAAATGATATTAAGATTTAATTAATTGTCAGATAAACTGAGAAGAATAACGGTCATATTTTCACCCTTTCGTAATTTATACTGCCAAGATAAACACTAATCTATTATAAATATTTCCATTAATGAGCCTTACTTAGTATCTTATGATAAGTCATTTGTGAATCTTTTCATCCGAGTTTTAAGAAAAGGTGAAGAATTTTATATATATATATATATATATATATATATATATATATATATATATATATATATATATATATATATATATATACATATATATATACACATATATATGCATACATACGTACACACACATACATACACACACACACACACACACACACATACACACACACATATATATATATATATATATATATATATATATATATATATATATATATATATATATAGATATATATCAAAGTCCTCCTGGGCCTCTGTAGGCTCATAGGGCAGGCGCTGATCTCCTGTTTCTTAGGCCGACAGCCAGTAGGGGACAGATCTCAATGCCTATGACACGTGGCCAGTGTGTCGCTAGGCCCACTGTTTAACTCACCAGACCGAGGGCTGGTACCTATTCTGCTACTGAACCTCTCGGGTTTTTTCGGACCGTTGGGTTGACGGGCTGCCGGGATATTTGCAGTGGCGCGATCCGAGCCATCATCGAGCGGCGGGATTTGAACCCCAGCAGTCTCGGCTGGTAGCCGATGTATATACTGCATATATATATATATATATATATATATATATATATATATATATATATATATATAAAAACATACATACATACATACATACATACATACATACATACATACATACATATATATATATATATATATATATATATATATATATATATGTGTGTGTGTGTGTGTGTGTGTGTGTGTGTGTGTGTGTGTGTGTGTGTGTGTTTGTGTGTGCGTACGTGTGTGCGAGTGATGAGTGTTTGTCTGTGTGAAGACGATTATTGCTAAATAAATGATGATGTTTTATAAGAATTGACTGCGTAGAAGCTTACGTTTCCTGCATCTAATATAAGTCTTTAAGATTTGTACTTTATCATTTTATT
>JANJGK010008454.1:0-26450 GCA_039081455.1 Macrobrachium rosenbergii
GAGGAAGGTAGGTATCCTGCCAGGCTGGGGAAGCAGGCCTGGAGAGGGACACAAGAACTTCAAGGATGAGGCCCAAAGGCCCTCAAGGCTAGCCAGTCTCTTGAGGACAGCCTTGAAGGGAAGGGCCCGACCCAGAGGCTGCTTCCTCAAAGGAAGGCAGGGATCCTGCCAGGCTGGGGAAGCGGGCCTGCAGAGGGCCCAAGAACTTCAAGGAAGAGGCCCAAAGGCCTTCAAGACTGGCCAGTCTCTTGAGGACAGCCTTGAAGGGAAGGCTCCGACCCAGAGGCTGCTTCCTCGGAGGAAGGCAGGGATCCTGCCAGGCTGGAGAAGCAGGCCTGGAGAGGACACAAGAACTTCAAGGGTGAGGGCCAAAGGCCTTCAAGACTAGCCAGCCTCCTTGAGGACAGCCTTGAAGGGAAGGCTCAAACCTAGAGGCTGCTTCCTTGGAGGAAGGTAGGTAGCCTCCCAGGCTGGGGAAGCGCGCCTGAAGAGGGCCCAAAAACTCATGGAAGAGGCCCAAAAGCCTCCAAGGCTGGCCAGTCTCTTGAGGGCAGCCTTGAAGGGAAGGGTCTGAACCAAAGGCTGCGTCCTCGAAGGGAGGCAGGTATCCTGCCACGCTGGAGAAGCAGGCCTGGAGATGACCCAAGAACTTCAAGGATGAGGCCCAAAATCCTCCAATGCTCACCAGTCTCTTGAGGGCAGCCTTGAAGGGAAAGGTCCGACCCAGAGGCTGCTTCCGTGGAGGAGGGCAAGTATCCTGTCTGGCTGGGCAAGCGGGCCTGGAGAGGGCCTAAGAACTCCAAGGATGGGACCCAAAAGGCCCCAAGACTTGCCAGTCTCTTAAGGCCAGTCTTGAAGGGAAGGGTCCAACCCATAGGCTGCTTCCTCGAGGAAGGCAGGTATCCTGCCAGGCTGGGGAAGCGGGCCTGGAGAGGGCCCAAGAACTTCAAAGATGAAGCCCAAATGCCCTCAAGGTTGGCCATTCTCTTGAGGGCAGCCTTGAAAGGAAGGGTCCCACCCCGAGGCTGCTTCCTCGGAGGAAGGTAGGTATCCTCCTAGGCTGGGGAAGCAGGCCTGGTGAGGGCCTCAAAGTTTGTTATCCCCCCAAAAAATCTAACAAATTTGTCTATCAAACTGGTTCCAGATGTATATATATACACACATATATATATATATATATATATATATATATATATATATATATATATATATATATATATATATATATATATATATATATATATATATATATATATATATATATATATATATATATATATAAGAAAGCTAATTTTCGTATTCTTTTTCTAGGGTAAACTTAACATTATGATGTTGTAAATTTAAAAATCAAGGGAAGGAATCAGTATCGTAACTATGTCCTAAAAAGGGCAAAGGTATCATCAACATACCGTACATAAAAAAGGGGGCGGCAGGCTAAGGGACAGTTCATCTAAGAAGTGCTCCTCCAGGGAGCACATGAAAATGTTGGAAAAAGTAGGACCGAGAGGACTTTCTTGATTTTCTAAATTTACAACATCATAATGTTAAGTTTACCCTAGAAAAAGAAAACGAAAATCAACTTTCTTTTTTAGACGTCCTAGTTCTTAGACAAAATAATATTTTTAACACCACGATTTTAAGAAAAAGAACGTTTACGGGCTTGGGGTAAAAAATTTATAGTTTTTGTTCTTTTAACTTTAAAATTAATTTTGTTTCTACTCTCCTCCATAGGGCTCTAACGCTAACCTCATCTATTCCAAGATGAGATCGCCTTTTTATGTAAATATTTTAGGAAAACTGCATCCCGTCTGACTGGTCTTTAAGATACTTCGAACGCTTCTAGACAAGTACTTCTCCCTCAAACCTACAATTTACAGTGTTCCTAAATTGAATTTTTATGCTAAATTTCCATTTCCATTTGATAATACTTTTAGAAAAAACTTTTCACAACAGATCACAAGTAAGTTTGGAGCCATCACATACTTCGTTATTTTATTACCCAAGGTTATCAGGATAAAAAAAAACAATCTGAATTTCTCACGGATCCTGGGAGTCTGAATGAGGAAACTTTGGCAATAGCTCATGGGGAAACTGTGCTTAGGAATTCCCAGTATTACCAGCTAGCTGCGAAATATGAGTGGTATAGCTATTATATGCATTCTTCTCGAATGCAGGACTAAGGTATATCCTTCATTTCCACCATAATGAGTCGTCACTGCAACATTCATTCTTAATTTTATGAGCTATGTTGGGCTCTGAGCTGTCTATTATAAAAAATTATAAGTGTCTTGACCGATTATTTCTCTCTCTCTCTCTCTCTCTCTCTCTCTCTCTCTCTCTCTCTCTCTCTCTCTCTCTCTCTCTCTCTCTCTCTCATTCGCCTACAGACTTCAGATCTTAAAGCTGATCTGCATGATGTAACCTTGAAAATTATGTAACCACTACAAATCTTGAGAACTTGATTGAGGTAAAAATAATGATATATTATTTGCATCTGGTTCTTTAAACACAATTTTATGGCCAGAGAGAGAGAGAGAGAGAGAGAGAGAGAGAGAGAGAGAGAGAGAGAGAGAGAGAGAGAGAGAGAGAGAGAGAGAGAGCAAGAGTAATTAAGTTCAAAATAATCATAAAGTCCTTCCATCTGGTGAGGAAAGAGACTGGCATTCATTCAAAGGGATTTTGCAATAGGTACAAGAGAGATGCGATTTTATCAAACGTGAACGAGACTCAAGAATCCACGAAGGTGATATGAAAAGCAGCATTTGTATCCTCTTGAATCAACAGTTTTAATATCAAGGTCTCTTGGTCGAAAGAGGAAAGTGGTTCTTTTGAATTAAAGTTCAATAGTCGAGGTAAAGCTTACATTAAGGAGATTTTGACGAATTACTGATAATCTGGAAATTCAGTAGAAATGCCTTTGAATTATGGATTTCTCCTATGCAGTAGTGATGTCAGGTCAGTTGAAACTGACTTTCTTCGGGAAGACTTAGCAACTGTATTAATGCATCCGCTGTGTTTACACGTAACAGTATGTAGTATATTCATTTGCATTTGTTATGTATTAAAGTGTTTGTAAATTTAAATAGTGACATTAAATTTAGTATTTAATAAATAATTTAAATTTAGACACCACAAGTGGCGTTTGTATAAAACGTAGATATTTTTATGTCTTGAATTGTGAATTTTCTACGTAATTATCTTTATTACTTTCTTAGCACAAAGCATTTTTTGGTTGATGCTGAACTTTTTTATGCTTCATTTTTATTAATATCCAGTAAATTTTAACTCTAGGGACATTCTGTGTTCCTGTTTGAAAATAGTACATTATCAGCAAATAAACTTTTAAATGAATACAGTTATATAACACATTCGTAAATCACTAATTAAGGAAACTCTCTTAAACAACCATTAGGCATATGATTTGTTTAATATACAAATCATAAGTATTACAGTGGGTTTTATATCTCCTCTCAACTGCTAGAGAAAAAAATAGCATTGCAAAAACCTCTTTATTATCTTCTCATACAAAACATGACAATAATCTTTCAGCGACAGATTTTCGCTCGGATAATTTGGATCGAGACTTGATTTTTCAACTTCATTAAAACTCCGGCAAAAGTGGCACTGGAGAATTAGAAGTTGAAGGAGAGGATGATGGTTTAGTTTACGATTGTCGTCAACCGGTAATGACTCTCGTAGTGCTTGTTTTTATTCTTTTCTAAAAGACGCTTCTCATTTTTATCACTTTCCAGTCTGCAATATCAGATGGCTGATAGTAACGGGGTTATGTAGCATTTCAAACCTGGAAGTTACTGTCATTGATGGAAATATTAGTACAGAAAAAGTTCAGGAGAATAATGAGGATGTTTAAAAGTACCTGGCAAAAATACAAGAACAAAGATGAAAATACTGTCATTAACGGAAATATGGAAATTTTAGTCCAATAGATTTTAAGAAGAATGTTGAGCATGTTTAAAAATATTTGGCAAAATACAAAAGGGTAAATTAAGACAAAATCAATATATGCATAATTGTATGGCCAATACGAAGCATTTTGTTCATTGGAATTGTGGTATCACGAGGATTCAGATGAAAAAAAATATACACAGAGAGAGAGAGAGAGAGAGAGAGAGAGAGAGAGAGAGAGAGAGAGAGAGAGAGAGCAGAGAATAAGCGAGAGAAAAGGAGAGAGGCGTGATACAGGAAAATTGTTTTGGAAAATCCACATCCCTATTCAAAACGCAGCCCATGCTGTCAGAGCGAAGCTGCAATCGAATGAGAGGCGTCGGAGTCAGCCGTTTGTTTTGTCGGCTGCAGATAACAAAGTTGTCCCTTTCTGGTCATGAATCCCGAAATAACATCACGAAAAGACTTCAGCAAGAAAGTAGGTCAACTTATATATTATACATGATCATCACATGGGAAATTTTGCCTACGGAACTTTCTGTGTTAGTTTTGCTGGAATTGCCCACCCGGAAGTTGCTTAGTCCAGTCGGGGTTATGAAGGCTTTGTTATATGCTGATGTTTAAAGGAAAAGGTAGTGTGTGTGTGTGTGTGTGTGTGTGTGTGTGTGTGTGTATATATATATATATATATATATATATATATATATATATATATATATATATATATATATATATAAATATATATATATATATATATATATATATATATATATATATATATTTATATATATATATATATATATATATATATATAATATATATATATATATATATATATATATTATATATATATATATATATATATATATATATATATATATATATATATATATATATATATATATATATATTAAGATGTTTATCACTTTAGACTACCTGAAAACTCTAAATAACGTCAGTAAAATCCGTTGATGCTGAATAATGGGTATATCCAGCTTAAGTCTCGAGAACTCTAACATATATTCATAATCTTTATGATGAAAATGTATAGCACCGAGTCTGAGGTGCCATTAAAACTAGAGAGAGAGAGAGAGAGAGAGAGAGAGAGAGAGAGAGAGCTTGTCTACAATACTATGGTAAGTATCATGACCACCTTTTCTATACAAAATAATATATCTCCAGCAAATAAGCTCCATAAAAACAACAATATTGATTAACATGTCTTAAAATATATATATTTGTAATATGAATACTACTTGAAAACATTTATTCTTAAAAATAGAATCATCCTTGAAAAATAAATATATTCTTGAAAATGGATTCGTCGTTGAAAACAACTGTTTCTGATATTAAATACATTCTTGAAAAATAAATATATCCTTGAAAATTATTATATTCTTGAAAATAAATACATCCTCGAAACTTAAATATATTCCTGAAATTAAATACGTCCTTCAAAAATAAATGTATCCTTGAAAAATAGACAATTTGTTGAAAAATAAACGTATTAAAGAAAATAAACGTATTCTCCCTGTTTTCAGGAAACAATACACTTCCTCATCCTTCCACAGGGTCAAGTACCCAGGGGAACGTCAGCAGGTGTGGGGTTGGAGGCTCGTTGGATCGTTATAGCTTCAGCACTTTCCGTCCTTGCCTTCTCCAGCTAGAGCGCCTTGTCTTTGAGAGCTAACTCATGCTGTCTCTGTTCGGCTTCATAATTCCTCTGTTCTTCCCAGCTGTTCTTTCACCCCACTGGCGAGTTCCCGTCCCGTGTAACCTGCGTCCTTGCCCATGTTCATGAGGGCTTGGCGCTGTTCTAGAGACATGGTTATAGTCTATTAGGACGCCTAGGGGGAAATGGTTTGTGACAGTGGGGAAGTGTCCCGTAATTTGGTGGCACTTCTGTGGTGTGGCACCTTTTCAATAAGGTGGCACTGTGGTTGAGTGTGCCATGCAAAGGTCACACTGATGGAGCGATCCTGAAGGAAATATGATCCTTATGGGCGGATAAGCTGGTAAATATGGGAGTGATCCTGAGTGTATAATATTCCTTATGGGCAGAAACCACTTGGAAAATGGTAGTGATCCTGAAGGAGCTAAGGTCCTTATGGGCGGATACACTGTTGTTGGCACTCTGTATCTCAGGTACAGGTACAGTGGCTTATGGTTGAGTACTGTCTGGGTGGCACTGGGGTGCCGGTGTGCTCCGGGGAACAACACTAAAAGGCAGTGCAACAAAACTGTACTGAAAGAAATGGCACTCTGCCCAAGGCAAAATGTGAGTAAGGGAGTAAGAGGGGGAAGTGGAAAGGTAGTGCTTCAGTAACTTAATTGCTTGGCAGTGCCTCAGATTAGTGGCACCATGGAAAGGGAAACCCCTAAGAACTAGTGGTTGCTCCCTGACATGAGGAAAGGAAGTATTATGCTTGTTATGTTGAAATCTCTCTCTCTCTCTCTCTCTCTCTCTCTCTCTCTCTCTCTCTCTCTCTCTCTCTCTCTCTCTCTCTCTCTCTCTCTCCGAGAACGTATTTGTAATGGAACGTTTTCGTTGTGTGATAAATTACGTTATGCAAAAGTTACGCTAAGTTATTTTTTCCTAAAAATGTACTTTTGATATTTGCGTAGTTTTACTGGCTATTATCAATTCACACCACCCGTGCATCTGATATCTAACCCCGTCTCTTACGTCGCTCCTGATTGGCCATTGATTAGCCAGTCACAGGGGCTGGAAACTGGCCAGTCTGTTCCAGACGTCACCGAGTGAACATCTACGCTGCGACCTCTCCTCATGAAATGTCTGTCAAAAGTTATAACTTTCATTACACCTAAGTTTTACTCGAAGAAATGTAGTGTTTCTCAGTTTCATCACTAAACATTGTCAAGCCAATGGTTTAAGGATTGTAATGATATATATGAATTATGTACTTCAGTAAACTTAATGCTAAAATATGTATAGTGAAATAAACATGAAATTTTTTATAAAAAATATACAGTATTCTTTCATTCCTTACATGACATCGCAGTACATTTATCATAATTTTATCGTCTTGTGTTTTAATACAATATCGTAGCTTAAATGGCATGGATGACAATGCTACCAAAAAATTATAGGTAGCGATATCAATATGAAAATAACAAGCAAAAGATTAAGAATATTAAAATGAACAGGGATGCGCACAGACAATAGCCTCATGTTTATTTCACTACACATATTTTAGCATTAAGTTTACTGTAGTACATAATTCATATATCATTGTAATCCCCTAAATCATTGGTTTGACGATGTTTAGTGATGAAATTGAGAAACTCGTTTTCTTCGGCAAAACTGATGTGTAATGAAAGTTATAACTTTTGAGAGACATATTTCATGAGGAGAGATCACAGCATAGATGTTCTATCGGTGACGACTGGAACAGACTGACCAGTTTCCAGCCCTGTGACTGGCTGATCAATGGCCAAATCGGGAACGTCGTAGGAGACGGGGTTAGATATCAAATACACGGGTACTGTGAATTAACTTGCCCCCGTCATGACAAGTTATATGGTGGAAAAGGGTTTTCAAATTGTGCTCAAAAGTATCAAGGTATTTCGTTAGGTTTACGTTATGGGTGAAAAGAAATGGAATTTGTTCGGCGTGAACGATGAGATGTGGAACTGGGTGCGCGCAGGGAAGCAGATGATGGCTGACTCGTTGTCTCGGTCGAGTGATAACAATGAGGATTTAAAATTTAAGCAAAAGAACACTCGACTTTTCTGACTGAATGCGGGCTGTTGAATGCAAATTCGAATTATATCACTCGAAAGATTAATAATGCCTTTACTTTACTTAAAACACTTGATGGCAAGTTTGAGCACGAAATGATGCTCGTAGAATTGTGGTGTTGGGGGGGGGGGGGGGGGCGCTCTTAGATGCGCTGAGCTGCTTACAGGGACTGCCAGAGGTCGCTTTGCAGCGTGTTTTAACAACACGAATGTTCAAATCCTACATCACAGACAATTGTACACTTTTTCTGCCGTAACTGGTGTTACTAGATACTACGGAAATTCTAATGTGTAATTCACATGTACTTAGAAACAGAACAGAAATCTGCTCATATACAAGTTCCTCGAAATAAACAATACACGCGTGTTGCCTTCTAAAGGATTGTTTTCATAAGGTTTGTGACCCTTACAGGACTAGAATGACAATTGTCATGCACTGCTCCGTACAGTAGATGCACTGTAGGCTCTGTGCCTCACATTGTTATTTCGTACTTTCTGTTCATGTACGTGTTCATGGTGTTCTTATAACACCAGGTATTATCAATTTTACTCATGTTTATTTTTAGAGAATTATTAAAGGAATAACTTTATTTATGTGGTTATCATACATTAAACTGCATTATCCTTTGTTTATTTCATATATAGCTTTCGTTTAGGGAAGAATTCAAATTCTCGTAATCATTTCTGTATATTTATTTGTTAAATACTTTACTGCATCTATGGAAAATGTGCACAGTAGCACATTTATAGACATTATTTCAAATATAGTTATTCACATGTAATGTATACAAAAATAGATCATTTCCGATATACAGTTCTTTCCTAATCGTCTGAAATAAACAAATATAATTATTCTCTCTCTCTTTCTCTCTCTCTTATAACAATATCAATGTACGTACCATAATTACCATACATTTTTCCTCTTAGAATATTTGCGTGACATTAATTGAAAACTTGGAATATGTAACATGTTTTGTAATTTAGAATAGAAGAGATATATCCATAGCTTACAACCACATTTCTATTAGAAAACTATATTTTCTTCAGCAAAAAAAAAAAAAAAAATGTATAAATTAGAAAAATACGCACATTTCCTCTCTCTCTCTCTCTCTCTCTCTCTCTCTCTCTCTCTCTCTCTCTCTCTTCCTAAGCAATGCACAGTTCAAATATAATGATTTAGAAATCGGTAAATGTGTGAAATTCTTTAAAACATGGAACTAAACATAAAGGACACTTTACAGTCAGGGCACCAGTAGCGCGTATCTTTGCGCTTAGCCGGTCGTTTAGTCGTGTGCTTGCAAACATACCAAGCACGTTGTGCTGATTTTTTTTCTTTTTTTTTTCTTTTTAGTTGCTGGCAAAAACTCTATGAAATGTAACGCTCCGACTCTTTTAGGATTTCTCTCAATCGATCGGCATCCTCCTCTACCCAATATTTGTTATTCACTCGCAAATTTAGGGAGCATCTGCCTGATGACAGTCAACCGGAAGCTTTTCAATCGAGGTTTATTGCCTGTTTTTATCAGGTACATGTTATTATATGCATTAAGTATGCATACATCAAGGAAGTGAAAGAAGAGTTTCCTGTAGGCTACCACTTCACGCTTTTCCTTGCAGTCTGAGCAATACCAATATGCATATCACTCTTGTCCACCATTTTCATGCTGATATTGTAATCGGCTACTGCTGCAGGTTTGAGTTTAGCCTCATTAGTCACATGATCGTTTTGGGCCACTGTCAACCATTTCATTTGAATTAATCGTGGTGCACATTATCACATCTATTTTATCGTGCCATTTCACACAAACTTCATCATTCGACATAAAACGTTGCTGTTTCACCTCCTTGCAGTTTTCCTTGACATTTTGGCATCGAAACGCGGTTGGAATCTCACAGTACCGCAACTTCCCGGTACCATTTTCTTTAAGGTATTCGCACAGTGCCGGGCTTGTATACCAGTTGTCTGTATATAATGTATGTCCTTTATTCAAAGTAATCAGACATCATTGTTTTAACAAACACCACCGGAAACTCCAAGCGTACGGTCAAATTGAATATCAGTTTCCTTTACCTGTATACACAACAAGGCCCAAAATGTACCCTGTTTCACAACAACACATAATAAACAATTGATTCCGAAGCGATGTCTCTTGGAAGGAAAGATTCATCAAAAACCAAGTTTCTAAAAAGGCTTGAAGATTAGCTTGAACTCTTCTTGTCAAGTCACTGAGAACAGAGCGTATCAAGGAAAGGTCATCTATCTTCTTTGTCTCGGGTGTCGTTATTAGCAAAGTGAAGGAAGGGTTCGGAGCAGCAACAGATACAGATCACGTGACATGGTCTTGCCGAAAATTTCAGTCCGTAGTAAAGGATCGGTGCTCTAGTATTCATTGATGTCACCTTTATAACAGTGTGGCATGAGTAAAGACAATGAGAAAAAGGTGTACAACTCACTTACAAATATATCTTTCCACTTTTTTCTGACTGGTGTTCGGCCTACTGCAACATGCCTCATCTTTTGTGAATGGTGTCGGTTTCTTCGTTTCTTTTTCACTTATTATTCCATTAACGTTCATCAAAAATGCTAGGAAATAGTCCATTTCTGGCTGTCAGCCAGTACAGGGCATTCGCCTGGATTCCTGAAGAACTAGATTCGAAATAAAAGATACGGGGGGTGGTAATCTTCACCACTAACCCACTGCCAATTCACTTCCAGTCTTGACATAGGTTTGGTGAACTCCATCGAATATCACCGCTTCTCCAGGCAACCGATTCATTCCCATTAGTGTTCTCGTTGCCACACCATTATCATCATCACTGTCGTCTTCATCATCTTCATTTTCACTACCGCACAATTCATTTTCATGCACAATTCATTTCCTACTCGTCTTCAGATAAAGGATCACTTGGGTCATTATCATATTCTTCTAAAAGTTCGTGAATCAGATCTCTGCTTCCTCTGCAGATGGGTCATTAAGGGTCTAGCCGGAAACGACGCCAAATCTCTCGCACGTCCTCTACCTTCCATG
This sequence comes from Macrobrachium rosenbergii, assembly GCA_039081455.1. NCBI lineage: Eukaryota > Metazoa > Arthropoda > Malacostraca > Decapoda > Palaemonidae > Macrobrachium > Macrobrachium rosenbergii. Next base: position 10,698 of record JANJGK010008454.1, read on the forward strand.
GGTGGGAATAACACTCAAATGAGTATTCCCGTCCACCCACATCCGTTTGTTGTCGTCTTAGTACTGTTCTGACCCGGATTATTTTAGACTTGTATACTGTACACATGCCAACACCATTATTCACTTTAAAGTCATTATACACACACACACCCACATATATATTCATATATGTTACCGAAGGGGAATTTTTTAGTTGATAATAAGTTCGTCATCTCGTGGGGGTCGAATCAGCGAAGACAAGAACTCAGGATTACAGTGGACGCATTTTAACCCACGCGGCCAGCAAGTGAGTTATAAGTGGGTTTGAAATTATATTATTTCCGAGGTAGAGCGATATTAAAGGACGTTTGTAGCTTACTGATTGAATGTGAATCACGGTGATGTGATAAAAAAAGTCACTCACATATATATATATATATATATATATATATATATATATATATATATATATATATATATATATATATATATATATATATATATATATATATATATATATATATATATATATATATATATATATATATATATATATATATATATATATATATATATATATATATATATATATATATATATATATATATATATATATATATATATATATATAAATATATATATATAATTTAGTATAAATATTAATATAATATATATACATATGTTTATAAACATAGCTCTCTCTCTCTCTCTCTCTCTCTCTCTCTCTCGCTCTTTCTCTCTCATCTCCTACCATCTTATTCGTACAATAATTGTTCCTAACTACTGAAAATAGTGTTTATTTATACTTGTAGGATTTACAAAACAATGGTACTTTTACCCGCAAATGTCGTCGCCTATCAGTACATAAGAATAGCATGAAAATAAGAAGGAGGAAGCAAATATCTGGACTCTCATGCACTGTGATTGGGAATTTAGATGGAATTACTGATAAACCTCCCCTAAGGACAAAACAAAAGCCTCTTTAGCGTTAAGATCCGTTCACACATTCACGTATCAGCCCACGCATGTTCACACATGAATGGAAACTGGTAGCTGGCAACAGCTTACGTAAGTACTACGAAAAAAGTTCCGTAATGCGTATTTAAGATTGTGGACATGCGGGTCGGAGTCGGGAGGTCGGTACGCACCATCCCAGCATGCATGCTTTGTAGCTATGTACGTTTCGATATGTTCAAAAGATACGTGTCTGCTCACATCATCCGCCATTTTGCGTGGTTCCACACGCACGCGTGGTGCATCCGTACCTTGGTCTGCATGCCTGGGGGACAATGACTTGTGATCCCATGCTGCTCTCTCGTTCCCGCCAAGCACTGCTTGGGTCCCCACGAGGTTCGGGAGCAGATGTAGCAACAGCGCCTCTCCCCCAGGCCCTGAGATGATGAGGCAGTGCTGTGTCGGGTGTATAAAACAGCTTGCGGCGCGGGTGCAGCTTCAGTTCCTCTCCCGGACAGGCAGCAGCAACACCGTTTCTCACCCCTCCAGTGCCTTCATCAGCAGACCGTTGAAGAAAATGCCGAAAGTAAGCAGCAACAGACAGCAGAAGGGGGCTTACAAGTCTTCAACATCCCAGTCAGGAGCAGAGACGGCCTCTACAAGGCGGCCACCTGCTGCAGGCACCCCTGCAGACACCATGGAGTAGGATGTGGTCATAAACCTCAAAGAGGCAGACGAGGTGGAGGACATGGCCAGTGACCATAGCCTCTTCAACGATGAGGACGTCGGCCTGGGTGACGTAGACTCCGCCGATGATGACGGGAATGACGAAGCTGCTGACGGCACCGCCCCTGGGACTGGAAAAGCGTGTCGGGAGAAGAACCCCTCTGTCATCCTCTCAGACGAAAATGGGAAGCTGGTAGGGGAGTGGTTGGAGCAGGAGGCAGAATTCATCTACAACAAGGGCATGACAGCATACAAGGACAAGGCCAGGGTGTCCAGGGCATTTGAGGAGAAGGGGAGGTCACTGGATCCTCCTGTGTCAGGCCCTGAACTCCGGACTTGGTTCACCTCCCTCAGGGCCCGTTTTGGACGCCTCACAGCCGAAAAAAGTGGTCAGGGGGCCAGCAGACGACTGACGGACCGTAAGAAGTGGATACTGAACATCTTCCACTTCCTCAAGCCCCACATTGTCCACCAAAAGAAGGCCAAGGTGTTGGGACTTCCGATGGTATGTCTTATTTTATTGTTTCTTTGTTTAGTAAATCAGTGACTGAAACTTTATTGCACAGTTTATTTAATTAATGAAACTACAACCTTGTCATTCACAGTACATTTACATTCTCTCATACATGTTCCATCTCTTTACAGTCTGCATCTGCTGCAGCTGCTTGCAGCAACCTTCCTGGCCATGGTCCTGCCCTTGCTGTTCCTGCCCTTTGTGATCCTGCTGGCAGTGCCACTCCAGTCCCCTGCTCGTCCGATGACCGGTCCTCCACCATTGATGATCCTGCACCACCAAGGAAGTCATGGAAGGAGGATGAGGCTGCAAGTGGAGTCCTGGAAGTGTTGCTGCAACAAGCAGAGTCAGCTCGGGAAAGGCTAGAGGGGGTCATAAGACCTCTGGGTGACCCCAAGCGGACATACTGGCGGAACGCCCTGGAGGAGTTTGCCGCCGACTGTGTGGATGTGGGGCCCGAGCTGAGGATGACGCTGAAGGTGGAGTTCATCTCCGCCATACAGAGCTTTGTGAGGGCTACCAAAGAGGGCATCACGTGGCCGCCACGTCAACTGATACCCCACACCCAAGCAGAAGCCCTCTGGGACCTGGTTCCAAATGGTCGTCCTTTCATGGGGGAATTGAGGTTTTTGAATTGTACTTTCTTATGCTGGAAAAATTTTTTGCTCGTAAATAAAAGTATATTCTTATTACCACGTTGGCTCTCTCTCTCTCTCTCTCTCTCTCTCTCTCTCTCTCTCTCTCTTATTTTACGGTCTTTTTGACGAACTTGAACTTTCGTGAACAGCAGGAAGTAATTTTAAATATTACTAGCAAATTATTAACTTTAGAAAGTTTAAATGAGCTTTTACGTTGAGAAGTACGCAAGCTCTCTCTCTCTCTCTCTCTCTCTCTCTCTCTCTCTCTCTCTCTCTCTCTCTCTCTCTCTCTCTCTCTCTCTCTCGTCACTTCTATGGGTATAGATGAAACATTTCAGGAAAACCATCTGTATATAAGTTACCCAATCACTGACAATACTGCGCATAAAATTAAATATCTATATGACAGAATATGCTTCACAGAATATATTTGATGCTGTAACATTTAGCAAAGGATAATTGAAAGGCCATTGCGTCAGGTGTGAATGTGAGAAATATGTGTAAAAAATTTTAGTCAGTTATTATGCTGTTCAAATTGGATATGGCATTTGAAATATATACAAAAGCCAAGGGTGGGAAATATGGTAGGTTTGCCATAGATCGTAATTGCAAATGTACAGGATTGGAAGCAGGAATAGAGAAAAATGTGTAAGGAAATGAACGACAGGAATAACTGAGAAATGAAAAACCAATGATGAAAAAGAATTAAATATATATAGAAGCCACAGGTGAGAATAGGGTAAATATCAAGCAGAGGAAATCAGAAGACAGAATAACGTTACAGCAAGTATACACGAGTGGGAAGAGGGGATAATGAAAAATATTAATGAGAAAAAATATGATAGGAATAAGTGATGTAGTGTCTGTAAAAAAACCCAATTTTCTTTAATGCACTATGTACCTTAACTCTTGGGGCATTCTCCCTTAACTTTGGGAACGTTATATATTTTGAATGTGTTGCGCCAGAAGCTGAGAAGAGCAACCTGTGAAGAGACGTCTGCAACGAAGTTATGAAGTGTCAAGAGCCTGTTCATCCAGAAACCTGGTTTGTGTTGGAGCCGCCAAGTTTGCATAGAGCCAAGGCTGGACTACGGTACCCTTAGTTAGCCTACCGCACTGGATACGTGAGTAACTTCAGCCTGAGTTAGATTACCGATGACGATGGCTACCCTGCTACAGTTAACGCCCTTACCAGCATTTTCCCCTGAGGAGTCTGCAAATGTTTTCCAGAAGTGGGCAGACTGGAAGGAGTCTTTTTCATACTATATACAAGGTAGTGGTATAACAGAAGATGCCCAGATAAAAGCTATATTGCTTCACCAAGCAGTTATGGAAGTTCAGCGTATTTTTAGAACATTAACTGTTGCTGGTGATACTTTTGATGATGCAGTTGCAGCTTTGGATAACCATTTTATGCATAAGAAGAATGTTGCATATGAGAGGCATGTTTTCAGGCAAGCTTGCCAAGGTCCATCCGAAAGTATGGATGCTTACTTAACTAGGTTACGAAATTTGATTAAGTCGTGTGAGTACCCTGCAGCTGAGGTAAATTTTAATTTAAGAGATCAGATCATAGAGAAGTGTTTTTTCTAAGAAACTAAAAGTAAGGTTTTTAAGGGAAAGAAACCTAACTTTAGATAATATTGTGGAGATGGCAAGAGCTCATGAAATTGCTGAGAGCCAGGCTAGGCAAATCGAAGAGGATTCTGTTAGGCCTAGGCCAGATAATCTTAAAGTGAATAAGTTACGTTATCAAGCCCATGTTAATGGTATATTTCAAGGAAAAAGAGGAGGAAGCGCAGGAAATTTTGTGCATTCTAATAGGCTGAGAAATGGTAAGCCTAACTTTAGTGTAAATCAAAATTGTTGGCGATGTGGTCTGCAAGGTCATTGGCATAATGACTGTGTTGTTGCCAGGGATAAGACATGCCGAAGGTGTGGTAAGACTGGACATTTGGCCCGTGTTTGCCGGTCCAACCTCAGTAGTGTTTCTCATACAAATTATGAGTCAGAACATAAGCCTAAAGCGTCAGTGTCACAACCTGAATGGGTATCGGCTCCTGTATTCGTCCCAAAGCCTGGAACTACTAAGGAATTGCGACTCTGTGTTGATATGAGAAGAGTCAATGAGGCTATTTTGAGAACTAGACATCCAATTCCTACTATTGATGAATTGTTGATTGATATGAATGGTGCTGTTGTTTTTTCTAAACTTGATTTGAAGTGGGGTTTTCATCAAATTGAGTTAGACCCTGAGAGTAGATATTTAACCACATTTGTAACTCACAAAGGTTTGTTTAGGTACAAACGGTTGTTGTTTGGAGTTAACTGTGCTCCTGAGGTTTATCAACATATTTTACAACAAGTATTACATGATTGTGAAGGAGTTAAAGTGCTAGCAGATGACATAATTGTGTATGGTAATAATGTCAAAGAGCATGACAAAAGGCTGGAAAAGGTATTGGCAACATTGTGTAGTAGAAATCTAACTCTGAATCCAGATAAATGTAAATTTGGTATGGAAAAACTAGTATTTATGGGTCATGTTTTATCAAAGAGAGGCATTGAACCTACTGATGACAAAGTCAGAGCTGTAAACGAGGCTAAGAAGCCTAAAAATGTAAACGAGGTTAGGAGTTTCCTTGGGCTTGTAAATTACTGTGGAAGGTTTATAAATAATCTGTCTACTGTTGAAGAACCATTGAGAAGGTTAACTAGGAAGAATGTAATTTGGCATTGGGGAAGTGAACAGGAACATTCATTCAGGGAATTAAAAAGGAGACTTACTTCTGCTGAGAGCATGGCTTATTTTAATACAGTATTACCTACTCAGGTAATTGTAGATGCTAGTCCAATTGGACTGGGAGCTATTTTAGTACAGAAACAGGATAATGGATGTTTCAAACCTGTAATTTATGCCAGTAGATCTTTGACAGATGTTGAACATCGGTACTCCCAGACAGAAAAAGAGGCACTTGCTGTTGTTTGGGTTTGTGAAAGGTTTAGATTGTATGTTTTAGGTATTCATTTTGAGCTAATTAGTGATCATAAGCCACTAGAGGTGATATATTCTCCTAAGTCAAAACCTCCTTTGCATATTGAAAGGTGGGCTCTAAGACTGCAGCCTTTTGATTTTAAAGTAAGGTATAAACCTGGGAGGACTAATGCAGCTGATGCATTGTCGAGATTGCCCTTATCAGATATTCCTAAAAGTAATGTAGCTGAAGAATATGCTTACTTTATTGCCAAAAGTGCAACACCAGTAGCCTTAACTACTAAGGAAATTGAACAAGAGTCTGGCGTTGATGTTGAGTTGAGTAAAGTCCATAGGGCTATCAGAAATGGTGATTGGAATGAGGTTCCAGATTTTAAACATGTTAAAGATGAAGTATGTATTTTGGGATGTTTACTCTTAAGAGGTCAAAGAATAATAATACCTAAATCTTTAAGAAGGCAAATTCTTGACTTAGCTCATGAAGGCCATCAGGGAATTGTAAAATGTAAAAGTAGACTAAGACAGAAAGTGTGGTTGCCAGGATTAGATAAAGAAGTGGAACATTATGTAAGAAATTGTAAAGCATGTTTGTTAATGAGTAGTAATAATAAGCCAGAACCCCTGAAACCTACTCCTTTACCTGATAGGCCATGGCAACACATTGGTGTTGTTATATGTGGACCTTTACCAACTGGTGAGAGTTTGTTAGTTGCTGTGGATTATTATTCTAGATGGTTTGAAGTAGGAATACTGTATTCGACTAGTACTACCAAGGTGGTAAGATTTCTTGATCATTGGTTTACATCTCATGGCTTACCAGAGCTCATTGTAACTGATAATGTTGTGCAGTTTACATCTGCAGAGTTTAAAGATCTTGTAACGGTAAATGGTATTTGTCACAGAAAAGTAACACCTTATTCCCCTTAAGCTAATGGTGAAGTGGAGAGACAAAATAGGTCTATTATGAAAGCTATTAAAACCATTAGAGCTGAAGGGAAGGATTGGAGAAAAGAGTTAAATACTTTTCTTAAAGCTTACAGATCCACTCCACATACTGTAACTAATGTTAGTCCTGCTGAAATCATGTATGGTAGGAAAATTAGAACAAAATTGCCTGAAATGTGTTTAGATTACACTGGTTGTGATGATGAGATTAGAATAAGGGACCAAAAATGTAAAGAAAAGGGGAAAGAGTACTATGATAAGAAATTCTATGTAAAAGAGGGACAAGTAAGTAAAGGTGATTTAGTAGTTTTACAACAAAGTAAAGAAAATAAATTGTCACCAAATTTCTGTAGTGAACCTTAAAGAGTCATTGAGAAAAAAGGTAATAGTGTTCAAGTTGAGAGTACTGAGGAAATACAAAGGAGGAGGAATGTTGTTCATATGAAAAAAATGAATTTTGAAAATGAAAAAGATAAGTTTGAGTTTTGGAATGATTGTAGTAACGATGTTGGTGAATTCAGTGATATTAATGAATTCCATTATAGATCTGACAATGATGAGTTTCATGTAAATAGTTCAGTGCCAGGTCAGGAACAGCCAAATGTTAATTCAAATGATAATGGTACATCAAGTAGACCTACACCAGGTGCTGATATTGTTGAAAGAAGGTCTACTAGGGTAAGGAAACCTCCTAGATGTTTGAATGACTATGTGAGGTAGTGAAGTTTTGTGCATACAGTATGATGTCATTTGTGCTGAGTTGCTGTTGAGTGTAAATTGTTTTTCCTGTTGTTTTGTAAAGGAAGAGAGCCTTGATTTTTTTTACATTGTTTTGTAGCATGCGTGTTGAGTTTGAAAGCTCAGTAAGGGAGGGATGTAGTGTCTGTAAAAAAAACATTTTCTTTAATGCACTATGTACCTTAACTCTTGGAGCATTCTCCCTTAACTTTGGGAACGTTATATGTTTTGAATGTGTTGCGCCAGAAGCTGAGAAGAGCGCCATGTGTTTGGTTGTTGATACCATGTCGGAACAGTAACAGAAATAAAGTTGTTGCTGCTAAGATGCTGCTGTTATTACGCCATCCTCCACACACGAAGGCTATCACAAGTGAGAAGTGCAAAGCAAAAGAAAGCGAAAGACAAATAGGTTAGTGGTGATGAAATGATTAGGGTAGAATTTGACTAAGAATATTTGACAAAAGCTGCACTGGAAGAATCTGCCCTCAGGTTAGAAAGAATAATTAGCAAATGGAACATACAATAAAAGGCGTGAAAGGATAGATACTCTGTAAGAGGAAAAACCATTGTTTTCTGTAAAAATATGAATGTTTTTGAGCTGATATACGTAGAGGGCAGAAAAGAACCAGTGATAGATGAAGCAAGCGGGAAGTGAGTGGCGAGAATTTAAGAATAACTGTAGAAAGAAGATATTTATGGAAACAGGAAGATTCAAAATTGTCTGATCCATACATCGATATTAAAGGAATTGGAAAATGGTGAAGTAAGTTCTTAGGAGATTAATATAGTTAATATATTAAAAAATATATTATTATTATTATTATTATTATTATTATTATTATTATTATTATTATTATTATTATTATTATTATTATTATTATTATTATTATTATTATTATTATTATTATTCAGAAGATGAAACCTATTCCTATGGAAAAAGCCTACAGGGGCCATTGACTTGAAATTGAAGCTTCCAAAGAATATGATCTCATTAAGGAAGTAAGAGAAGGTAAAGGAAAAAACAGAAAGAAGATCTCTTACTTATTACAAATAATAAATTAATAAACTAATAAATCAGTTAAGGAATATATTGTAAAACCATGAACTAGGAGAGTGAATGGTAAAGTTTAAATGGAGAAACTAAGAGAGGTACGGTCAGACATTATACGTGGCAGATATTTTTAAGCACGCATATTGTAAGATGCTATTATTTAAAGTAATCTAATTTCTTTTTTATTGAAAGCCAGGGGCTTTTGAAGAGTGAAGAATGCAATTGTTTGTGAAAATATGTGTTTCAGAGAAGATCATGTTAATTGTACATGAATATTTAATAACTGTGGTTATATTGTATATATATATATTGTTACGTGTAGGGTCGCGGCTGATCATTTATTATTCAATTTACGTAATTTTTACGGCCCTGCAGACCAAGAATACACGTAACCTGCCACTTGAAGCCAAAAGTTAACCTCAAAGGCAGTCGTTAATTAGCCAAAGGTCGCCAGTTAAGGGTAATAAACCTTAACAAAGAATATTTGAGATGAATTTTAGATTTCAAACGCAACGGTTCTTCCCAACATTCGAACGCGAAGCATACAAAAGCATCGAGACTTAAAACTGTTTTGCTTACCCTAACCTAGGTATTTTACTGGAATAACGGGGTTGAAGCTAACAATATCATAATTTGGCTTAATCTAGACTTCGTAAACACATATACCATAAGTGGTGGCTGAAGGAAGAAAACAAAGGAAATTTGAAATACAGAAGAAGATACTAGTCAATCGACCAAGCTTCAACAAGAATCGGACTTACCGTGAACGTCGAGTCGCTGCGCAAACGAGGGACCTCAGGAGTCGGAATTCTGGCAGTCTTCCCAATTCACTAATTAAGATAGACATAGGAGTAAAAGTGATAAAGAACAAAGAATATCGTTCGGGCATGCGCGCAGCATCACTCTGGTACAGTGACCGTTTCTCTCTCTTTGACCTCGCTCACGTTCCCACAAGGTGAGGCAGACTCTTGACATACCGCCTCGGGCAATCCGACCTTGACAAAGGCATCGCCGAATGCATAGAATAGAGAGGAAGATAGCTTAAGGCCACCATAACTAGGGGTCATTGAGTGTAAACCCTCTCTGAGGCTTAGGTCCCTAATGCCCTAGCATATTTTGTTTTTAAAACTGCCCAGCCTTTGCGCGGCGCCATCTGTCTACTGCTGTGATCGTTATTTTGAATTGCCTAGCCTACTGGCGGGGCAGAGATGTTCTCTGTCAAGGTCAATCTGACTAATATTCCTACACCTAAATACATCGAGGGCAAACAGAAGTAATATTTAAAAAAAAAAAAAAAAAAAAAAAAAAAAAAAAAAATATATATATATATATATATATATATATATATATATATATATATATATATATATATATATATATATATATATATATATATATATATATATATATATATATATATATATATATATATATATATATATATATATATATATATATAGCCTCGATGGCTTGGTTGGTAGAGTGGCAACCACAGACTTCATAGAAGCCTGTGGCGAGGGTTCAATCCCCGCAGCCGACCAGTCAGAGGCGGAAACTTTGCTATCCGTGTAGACATCCCGGGATTACATATGTAATCAACGGATAGGTTTGCTGAAAGCAAATGGATGTTACAGACTAATACACACATAAACAAAGCCACTCCAACATCTTCTAAAAACATAACAGACACCTCACACGTCTCAAACTGTCGGACTACCCGCCCAGTTCTCCTCGTGCTGCTGGGAGAAAGGGAGCGGGGGTTTCGGTAATACATGTACACATTCGTTACCGGGGTATAAGCGATGTCAGGCAGGGCAGCCGGTCGAGGTTACGGCCTACCCCACCGCCAAATCAAAGTCCTTCAAAGAAGGCTCCGTGCTTACCCCATATAAAAATGGGTATAAAAGCACGTTAAAACGAAGAAGAATATATATATATATATATATATATATATATATATATATATATATATATATATATATATATATATATATATATATATATATATATATATATATATATATATATATATATATATATATATATATATATTTATATAATCAACAGACAATCACGTGTGGAACGCAAATAAATATCTGACTCACATCAGGATCGAACCCAGGTCTCTCAATCGAAAGGCAAGGGAGCTGCCCACTAGGCCATACAAGTCTAAGCCTAGTGGGCAGCGCCCTTGCCTTTCAATTGAGAGACCTGGGTTCGTTCCTGATGTGAGTCAGAAATTTACACACACATATATATATATATATATATATATATATATATATATATATATATATATATATATATATATATATATATATATATATATATATATATATATATATATATATATATATATATATATATATATATATATATATATATATATATATATATATACATATATATATATATATATATATATATATATATATATATATATATATATATATATATATATATATATATATATATATATATATATATATATATATATATATATATATATATATATATATATATATATATATATATATATATATATATATATATATATATATATATATATATATATATATATATATATATATATATATATATATATATATATATATATATATATATATATATATATATATATATATATATATATATATATATTGTCCTCTCTCCCTATATTGAGACATGTCCACAAGAAAAATGAAGAAGGGATAGGTAAAGGAAATATTAAGTAGAGGAAATCAGAAGACAGAATAACGTAAATAATGCAGCTATTATCAGAGTATTTCATGCTAATGAAAATAAAACAAAGAACATTTAACATATAATAATTATCTGTAAAGTGTAGAGATTTGTACCAAAATAGTCGGATTTCAGACCAGAGAAGTGAAGGTCTTTGATCAGAAGCGACGAATCAAAATAGAAGGAGCATCGAAACGGTCACCAGATGACTGAGGAGCAGTGCCAAATGACAGTGCCTTTAATTCTTCGGAAGAGAGAAAGAGAGAGAGCGAGAGAGAGAGAGAGAGAGAGAGAGAGAGATTTCCCAGAACTGCTGCCTTATAGCAAAATACATTTTATTCAAGTCCTGGCTTACATAAAGAGAGAGACAGACAGGCAGTGAGATTTCCCCTGAATAACTAACTAATGGCTAAAGCCAACTTTTTCAAGCCCTTGCCTACGATAAGAAAGAGAGAGAGACAGACAGACAGACAGACAGGCACAGATTCAGTCATTTCCACCAGCGATTTGCAATGCAAATGCCTCAGGGATTTCAGGTTCTCTCTCCCCCCTGGCGCTCTAGGGTGCAAGCTCTGTTTCAGGGAGTTTTTATTACGAGCTGATTTCACCTAATGAAATTCTCTTTACAGATTGAGCTCTCGTTGGGAAATTTGCCGACAGGCAGCAGACGTCTATTATTCAAAAGAAGGTTTGGCCAAATTTTGACGGAAGCGAGTGTCACGGAGCGAGAATCAGCCGAAGGTGAAGCTGTTGAGAATGAGTTTTTTATTATTTTATTTTTTTTCAGCTCTTGGAGCCAAATGACAATGAGCTGAGACTTGTCTGGATTTGGCTAAACTGGTGTTTCAGGACAAAAGGGTCTCTTTTAGGCCTGTAATTGCAATGAAAAGGTGTTAAGTCCAATATAAGATTTGTCCTACATAGTGAAATTAAAATAAAGATATATTTTAACAGTGAATTGAGATTCTCCTGGATGTGTCAAAATTGGTGTTTCAGGACAAAGAGGTCCCTTTTTGGCGTGTAATTGCTATGAAGAGGAAGTTGTGTCTATGTAGAAATCTTTTGGTGTAGGTAAAGTAAAATAAGAATAAATTATGACAAAACAAAAATATTCTATCTTTTACCGATAGGTCATTTCCTTGCGTGTGTAAATATCAAGAACGCTTATGTGTACAGTGAAAAAGAAACATTATTTACACAGTAAATAAAGCTAAATAATAGCAGTAAGGGGAATTCTCCAAACGCAGCATTATTTTTCTATTAATTCTTTAGTTTCTAAGTATTAAATTTATCTCCCTTGTAAATGTGGGTTTTTAATGCTTATTAAAAGGGGAAAAAATTAAAGGATTTACTTGAAAACAAGCCATGATGATACCAGGTATGATCAGCTGACTTTATATTTTAGATGAATTATCAAGTTCCTTTCCAAATTCACACCTCAGTTAAATTCTTTATAAATAAGGATTTTCAATACTTACTGAAATAAAATCGTGAAAGGAATCACCAGAAAACAAGCCAAGATAAGATCAGGTATGACCAGCTGAATTTTTGCTTTAAACAACCTATTAATTTCCCCAAAATTAATCGCTCTCTGCGCCTTACAGGTTTAAGGGTGGGGGGGGGGGGTGTACATACCATAGCTCTGTTTCTCGAGGATATTTATTGTTTTGGCGCCAGTGGATGGTTTATGTTCGTGAAGGAAGTCCAGATTCAACGTGAACCAGTCTATCACAGAGGATTTTTATCAAAATTAATGGTGACGTTGTAAATTTATCTGAAAAGTACGTAAGCTGTAAACGTATAAAGTATAGTATGTGTGTTAAGAATATATTATCGCAAATTGCATTTTTCTTCCATTAATAAGTTATAGCTAAGTAGAGAGAGAGAGAGAGAGAGAGAGAGAGAGAGAGAGAGAGAGAGAGAGAGAGAGAGTTTTAAAAAGCAACTGTCTTACAGTTACATATACGTTTTTTCAACCCTTAGCCTACAGTACAAGAGAGAGAGAGAGAGAGAGAGAGAGAGAGAGAGAGAGAGAGAGATAACACAGAACTTTCATCGCCTGCATTTTTACTCGTCAGTTCAAACGTCTAAATCTTTAATCAAGGTGACTTGTGTTTGAGAGGAGGAGGAGGAGGAGGCGCTGGCAGAAATCCAGAGCCCAGTGTGAGGTCTCTCATTTTCCAGCCGGTTGATCTGAAGAGAAATTTTGCTGGGGAATTGTTGGAACCTCTTTCTATTTCAACGTCGTTATGGATGTACAGATGTTGGAGGTACGTGTGTGTGTATGCGTGTGCATGTGCGTGTGTATTTTTGCCTAAAACTGTATATAGTTTGGTAAATGCTCACAGACATGCATAAGTGCAAAATGTTATATAACGTAAAATTGTTATCTTTTATAAAATATAAACACTGTCATTTCGAATGTATAAGTGCTGCCGTTTAGAAGGTAAATACATACATGCATAAATACATATGTATTTGCGTATCTATTTATGTATGCATATATGTATGTATGCATATGTATGTATGTATGTTTGTATGTATGTATCTACCTTCTTAATGATAGCACTTATACTTTTCAAATGACAGCGTTTATATTTTATAAAAGATAACGTTTTTACATTTTATATAACATTTTTTTTACTTTCTAAATGACAAGACTTCATATACTTTACATAGAAACATTCATACCTTTTAAATTACATCATACATATACACCATTTAATTTATAAAACTTTTCACATTGCTAACAATTTTAGTTTATAAACGGTAAAACTTTGCTTTCCAAATGGTAAGTTTATATATTTTATCAACCTTTTCAATTTTTTTAGTAATACAAGTTCATACTTTTTAGATGACACCATTTACACTTTTATCAACATTCCACTATCGCATTTTTTGGGGCGCCATTCACATCAATAAAAGAGCAACATCTCTTAATCTGCAGTGTTTCCATCCCGTCCATTATTCGACTTTCAGTACATCACACGTCGCTTTGATGATGCCACCAATGAATGCGTCTCATTCTCCGTTCCATATTCCGACATAATCTGAAATGAAACAACAAACTCTTTCGAAAAAAAAAAAAAATAAAACTTATTCTTCCGTTTTAATGAAAGTCGCAACGCTCTGTGAATGAAACATTGCACATTGTACTCTCTACTAACAAAGCTTTTAGTTCCTGAATGTCATACACAACATGCAACATTTCCGCGTCCTATTTTGGGAAGCAGAATATATTTTGCAGTCATTAGCAGAGTTCTGCTGAACAATTTGCAGGCTACTGGATGGGGACCATCAGATAAAATTCAGTTTGCAGTTTTTTTCGAAGCAAAATAAATTAGTTTCCACCGCATGAATGACATAGTATTTTTTGAGGGTTATTTTCACCTCGCTGTGAAATGGACGACTTCGACATCAGGTCGCTTCGTAGCTTCCCTTTTCTGTCTGCTATTTATCAAATTTAATTACTCTTCCCAAAATTAAGTAATATTTTTATATGATTGTACACAAGGAATATCATGTTTAGTGAACTCGTTACCATATCTACTATATTTTTATCAACACTTTTATGGAATGTGAAAATGATAAAGGTGTCAACAAAACAATGAAATGATTAATATAATAATAAATTATTAATGTCACATTATGTTTACTTAAAGTATGAAGTCATGTAATTCAAAATACTATAGGAATCACGGTTTTTCCTGGTGTTAAAATGAGTTCTTCTTACCTTATTAGGTTTGTCACGCAGATTTATGAAATGTCAATTTAGCTTTGGCATCAGAAATTTAAAAAGAACGTTTTCATGCGTAGGTCCCACTGCAAGAAGCTCATTGAAATTTTCGCATATTAAAAATTACCTGTAATATTTCAACTTACTTCCTGTTGTTCATGAAGGCTCAACTGTTCCAAATTGTGTGTGTGTGTCTGAGAGAGAGAGAGAGAGAGAGAGAGAGAGAGAGAGAGAGAGAGAGAGAGAGAGAGAGACAGAGAGAGAGAGAGAACTATAACAACAGGTATCATCTTCCTTCCAAACTTTGTGTTAAGGAGTTTCACCAATCACATCTTTATTTATCTTTTCAGCTGAAGAAAATAATGTCTGAGAACTTTAAGAGGACAAATCTGAGTACTTTAGGGGGACAAGACTGGCACTTTAGGAGGACAAGTATGAATGCCTTAGGGGTACAAGCCTGGCACATTAGGAGGACAAGTCTGAATACCTCAGGGGGCAAGCCTGACACTTTAGGAGGACAAGTCTGAATACCTTAGGGATAAGCCTGACACTCTAGGAGGGCAAGTCTGAGTACTTTAAGAGGACAAGTCTCAGTACTTTAGGAGAACAAGTCTGCCACTTAAGAGGACAAGTCTAAGTTCATAGGGAGGATAAGTCTGCGTATTTTAGGAGAGTAAGTTTGACACTTTAGGAGGACAAGTCTGAATACCTAAGGGGCAAGCCTGACACTCTAGG
>JANJGK010008455.1:0-15000 GCA_039081455.1 Macrobrachium rosenbergii
CATTAGGAAAAGGAAGCCTTTGGAAAAACTGGAAACGTAGACTCAAATGAAAATTGAAAACAGGAAGACCGTACATGACTGAAAACTAGAAATCTTAATAAAACAAATCTCTCACTGTCGGGAGAAAGGCAAATAGGATACGTAATTCTTGATTCTTACTGTAAAGTTCCTTATCTCTCTATTCTTTTATAATTTCACAATAAATTCCATCACTTATCTCCGATAAGGGAGTCATGTTGAACATTTTTCGTAAAGGAAGGAATATAGAATTTAGGCCAAAAGCCAAGCGCTGGAGCCTATGAGGTCATTCCGCGGTGAAACGGAAATTGACGGTGAGAAGGTTTGAAAGGTGTAACAAAATGCATTGGACATGCCCGTAGCATTTACGACCTATGTTCCAAAATTTTCATCAAAACCCGGTTCTGGGCCAAGAATCTCATATAACCCTGAGTGACCCAGATTTGGGGCACTAACGAAATTCTTGGTTATAACTTCTCGTAGCCTCTAGCAGACATTTTTAGGAGTGAGGCGGAAGTACGGAGACAGTAAATGGGAAAAAATGGCATTCCTTCATTATCCTAAAACTGAGGATTTTTAGGAAATGTGTAAGCAACTCGATTTCTTTCTCTCTCGCAAGAAATATCAACACCTGATGAAGGCATTTAATTGCACAGATATAATAATCAAGTCCGGACGCCATTTTCCATCTAATGCAGTTAACCGCCAGTAACTTGGGCCTACCTCGCCCTGAACACAATTCTGCAGCCATCGTAACGTCGGAGATCAGACGAGGATCCGGGATAAATCTAATGTTTGAGGCCGAGGCCTTCTCTTAACTGAAGATAATTGCATCAGAAAGGAGGCGCAAGATGAGAGAGAGAGAGAGAGAGAGAGAGAGAGAGAGAGAGAGAGAGAGAGAGAGAGAGAGAGAGGTTCGGGGATGCGAGTGAAGAAATATCGAGATTTGCAGGCAGAAAATGCGTAAATTCCATTATCGTTCCTTCTTGAACAAACCACAAACGGAACTTAGAGCCTAAAAAATAATTTCGTTAGCGAACATTAGTCTTGGGTCAATACGGCCTGCAAATTTTGTACGCTGGTAAACATTCCATATTTCATATGACACATTAAAAAATTGTTCTCTTTGCTAACTTCTATTTGCTGGGGATGAGTCCGAATGGCTCATTGAAAGGAAGGTCCTCACCAGTCTTAATGTCGCATTAACAAGTGTATGGAGGATTTGGGTGGCAATTTGAGATCAAAAAAATATTCAGTTTTCGCCCTAACTAGTAAACAAAACACTGGTCGCTCCCGCATTCTCAATTCAATCGTTGTGCAGGAAACTTCACAACGCTAATACATCACCCCGTTACAAACACTGAAGTAGATAGATAGAACAGACATATAACATATAATATAGGCAGAAAGCCAAGCCCTGGGACCTATAAGGTCATTCAGTGCTGAAAGGAAAATTGAGAGTAAGAGGTTATATAGGTGTAACAGGAGGAAAACCTCGCAGTTGCACCATGAAACAACTGGTAGTAGACGGTTGAGGAAAGTCAGATGAAAGAAATAATACGAATGGAGGTATAGTAAAAGGAATGAAAGGGGTTGCAGATAGGGGCCGAAGGGACGCTGCAAAGAACCTCAAGAAATGCCTACAGTGCACCGAGTGAGGCGCACTGATGGCGCTACCCCCTACGGAGCAAAACCTGCAGTACACACGCTTCAGTTTTGCAAATTCTCTCTCATTCCAACTCTTACCTGTCCAGCACTTCCAGAGTTTCCTCTTCAATATTAGCAGTTATGACTTGGACCATCGACGGATGGTCTCTTGTTTGTCAAATTTTCAGAAATTATACTTTAACAGAGATCTTTCACATTCACAACTGATCACTGATCCCCTTTTCCTGCCGAGAGCAACTACTGTAGATTTGTTGAACAGCAGCACCAGTATGCAGTAAATGTGCCTCGCTGTCGAACTCCTCAGTTCCAGAGGTCCTTTATTCCTCACACCATTGGACTGTCACAACAGCCTCCCTACTGAGGATGTCGTGTAGTTGGAACTTCAGAAACTCAAGCGAAGATGCAATGCATCACTACCCTAATCCTATTCTCCTTGCAAGTTAATACATTTTTATTTATTTATCAGTTTATGAATTTAATTTTTTTTTTTTAATGAGTGACATCTCTTCTTTCTGTATTCCCCTTTACTTCCTCTTACTTCTTTTTAATGAACACCATATTCTTAAGAAGCTCGAATTTCAAGTCAGTGGATCCTGTGGTGGGCTTGTTCCATAAGAATAGGGTTCATCATCTTATTAGTCACGTGACTACTTCCCGTATAAAAAGTCAAACATGCGCCGAAGTTTCTTTGGCGCAATCGAGTTTTCTGAACAGCATATAATCAAGGCCACCGAAAATAGGTCTATCTTTAGGTGGTCTCGGTATAATGCTGTGGGAGCCGCGGTCCAGAAACTTTAACTATGGGCCGGTGGTGGGCCGGCCTATATCGTTGCCAGACGCACGATTATGGCTAACTTTAATCTTAAATAAAATAAAAACTACTGAGGCTAGAGGGCTGCAATTTGGTATGTTTGATGAATGGAGGGTGGATGATCAACATACCAATTTGCAGCCCTCTAGCATCAGTAGTTTTTAAGATCAGAGGGCGGACACAATAAAGTGCGGACGGACAGACAAAGCCGGCACAATAGTTTTCTTTTACAGAACACTAAAAAGCGAGTGAAACATCTTTGTATGCTAAGGGTGCGTCCAACACTGCAGTAAAACATGTCACGAACAGATGGTGGCAACTTATCTCTTACGTATCACAAACAGCTTGAAAACAAGTCAACGACCATAAGTGGAGAACGAATCTTTGGCCAATATCGGATAACTGTATAAAGCACTGGTCAGAACTATCAATAAGTAGCTGACTTGTATTCGGATTGTTTGTGATATCTGTGAATAAGTTACAGACGAGTTTATGACTATGTTTCACTGTAGTGTGGACGCAACCTAAAATATCATGGTGGCCCTGTTTTGATGAACTGGCGTATCCCATTTTTTCTTTTTTAAGTATTTGAGTTTTCTAGTCAAAGTGTCTCAGTTTTTGATACTCTAGAGCATATCAAAAATTCAGCTGTCTGTGTTGTCGCATTTCCAGCCAAGGTGTCTCAGTTTTTGACATTCTAAAACATACCAAAACTTCAGCTGTCAGTGTTGTCATATTAGAAGCTCTGAATAATACCAAAGTCTTTGGAGCCTATTTTCTCAGAATGGGGGAAAAAATGGCTTAACGCCACTTCGTCAAACAAGGGAACGATAGGACCTTAACATGGCTTGATGGGACAGTACATAAATGAGCACACCAATTATTTGGTAGTACGAGTCATTATTGTCATTCATTACGAGAAGCCTTGTCATTCACTGTGAGAATCCTTATCATTCATTACGAGAATCCCTCGCCTCTTGATCAGTCCCTTCGTCAACAGTTATAAAAATCCTCCTTACTCCTCCGAGTGGCCCTTTGTCAAGGAAGCGAAGACAGAGAGAGAGAGAGAGAGAGAGAGAGAGAGAGAGAGAGAGAAAGAGAGAGAGAGAGAGAGAGAGAGAGAGAGAGAGAGAGAGAGAGGAGGGGGGGGGATGACAGCTGGCTGTTACTGGGACGATTTCCTCTCGATTGATGATGACTTATCTGTCTTCCGTGAGTGATGGTGGAAGGAAAACAGATTGGATTCCGGGGATTGCGGATGGCAGCTGCCATTATTCTTTTCATGCTACGTCGGATGCGATCCCAACAAAAAATCCTCATGATTATTGTGTCAGATGTCAATATAACAGTTGTTTTCAAGATTCAGTATTATCCTAGATTTTAACTGCATGGAGTCTGATCAATATTCTCCTAGATTTTAATTATACGGAATCTGATCAATATTCTCCTAGATTTTAATTATACGGAGTCTGATCAATATTCTCCTAGATTTTTATTATATGGAGTCTGATCAATATTCTCCTAGATTTTAATTATACGGAGTCTGATCAATATTCTCCTAGATTTTAATTATACGGAGTCTGATCAATATTCTCCTAGATTTTATTTATACGGAATCTGATCAATATTCTCCTAGATTTTAATTATATGGAGTCTGATCAATATTCTCCTAGATTTTAATTATACGGAGTCTGATCAATATTCTCCTAGATTTTAATTATACGGAGTCTGATCGATATTCTCCTAGATTTTAATTATATGGAGTCTGATCAATATTTTCCTAGATTTTATTTATACGGAGTCTGATCAATATTCTCCTAGATTTTAATTATATGGAATGTGATCAATATTCTCCTGGATTTAATTATACGGAGTCTGATCGATATTCTCCTAGATTTTAACTATAGGGAGTCTGATCAATATTCTCCTAGATTTTATTTATACGGAGTCTGATCAATATTCTCCTAGATTTTAATTATATGGAGTCAGATCAATATTATCCTAGATTTTAATTATAAGGAGTCTGATCAATATTCTCCTAGATTTTAATTATATGGAGTGTGATCAATATTCTCCTAGATTTAATTATATGGAGTCTGATCAATATTCTCCTAGATTTTAATTATACGGAGTCTGATCAATATTCTCCTAGATTTTAATTATAGGGAGTCTGATCAATATTCTCCTAGATTTTATTTATACGGAGTCTGATCAATATTCTCCTAGATTTTAATTATATGGAGTCTGATCAATATTATCCTAGATTTTAATTATAAGGAGTCTGATCAATATTCTCCTAGATTTTAATTATATGGAGTGTGATCAATATTCTCCTAGATTTAATTAGCCTATATGGAGTCTGATCAATATTCTCCTAGATTTTTATTATACGGAGCCTGATCAATATTCTCCTAGATTTTGATTATACGGAGTCTGATCAATATTCTCCTAGATTTTAATTATATGGAGTCTGATCAATATTCTCCTAGATTTTTATTATACGGAGTCTGATCAATATTCTCCTAGATTTTAATTATATGGAGTCTGATCAATATTCTCCTAGATTTTGATTATACGGAGTCTGATCAATATTCTCCTAGATTTTAATTATATGGAGTCTGATCAATATTCTCCTAGATTTTTATTATACGGAGCCTGGTCAATATTCTCCTAGATTTTGATTATACGGAGTCTGATCGATATTCTCCTAGATTTTAATTATATGGAGTCTGATCGATGTTCTCCTAGATTTTAATTATAGGGAGTCTGATCAATATTCTCCTAGATTTTATTTATAGGGAGTCTGATCAATATTCTCCTAGATTTTATTTATACGGAGTCTGATCAATATTCTCCTAGATTTTAATTATATGGAGTCAGATCAATATTATCCTAGATTTTAATTATAAGGAGTCTGATCAATATTCTCCTAGATTTTAATTATATGGAGTGTGATCAATATTCTCCTAGATTTAATTATATGGAGTCTGATCAATATTCTCCTAGATTTTTATTATACGGAGCCTGATCAATATTCTCCTAGATTTTAATTATACGGAGTCTGATCAATATTCTCCTAGATTTTAATTATACGGAGTCTGATCGATATTCTCCTAGATTTTAATTATATGGAGTCAGATCAATATTATCCTAGATTTTAATTATAAGGAGTCTGATCAATATTCTCCTAGATTTTAATTATACGGAGTCTGATCAATATTCTCCTAGATTTTAATTATATGGAGTCTGATCAATATTCTCCTAGATTTTTATTATACGGAGCCTGGTCAATATTCTCCTAGATTTTGATTATACGGAGTCTGATCGATATTCTCCTAGATTTTAATTATATGGAGTCTGATCAATGTTCTCCTAGATTTTAATTATATGGAGTCTGATCGATGTTCTCCTAGATTTTAATTATATGGAGTCTGATCGATATTCTCCTAGATTTTAATTATATGGAGTCTGATCGATGTTCTCCTAGATTTTAATTATATGGAGTCTGATCGATATTCTCCTAGATTTTAATTATATGGAGTCTGATCAATATTCTCCTAGATTTTAATTATATGGAGTCTGATCGATATTCTCCTAGATTTTAATTATATGGAGTCTGATCAATGTTCTCCTAGATTTTAATTATATGGAGTCTGATCGATGTTCTCCTAGATTTTAATTATATGGAGTCTGATCGATATTCTCCTAGATTTTAATTATATGGAGTCTGATCGATGTTCTCCTAGATTTTAATTATATGGAGTCTGATCGATATTCTCCTAGATTTTGATTATACGGAGTCTGATCGATATTCTCCTAGATTTTAATTACATGGAGTTTGAGTGCTCACTTTCAATTTTTTTTTTTTAGCTCAGATCCTCCACGAGAAGACTCAAATGCCACTAATTTTCAGAGTATAGATGACATAAGACAAGTAAAAAATGCGCCGAAGTGTTTTCTGTACAGCCGCTACAGTGTATAATCAAGGCCACCGAAAATAGATCTATCTTTCGGTGGTCTCGGTATATTGCTGTATGAGCCGCGGTCCGTGAAACTTTAACCACGGCCCGGTGGTGGCCTGTGCTATGTCGTTGCCAGACACACAATTATGGCTAACTTTAACCTTAAATAAAATAAAAGCTACTGAGGCTAGAGGGCTGCAATTTGGTATGTTTGATGAATGGAAGGTGGAAGATCAACATACCAATTTGCAGCCCTCTAACCTCAGTAGTTTTTAAGATCTGAGGGCGGACAGAAAAAGTGCGGACGGACAGACAAAGCCGGCACAATAGTTTTCTTTTACAGAAAACTAAAAAAAAACAATCATTCTTCCTGTATGTCCGGAATGAAACCGTATCTTTCAAACCCTCAATTCTACGACTATCTAAGCCCACAAAGGTTTGAATGAGTCCTTTCGACGCTTGAAAAAAAGGAATAACAGTAATAATATCGACGGTATTATCATGACAACTATCATTATCATTTGCAGAGGTGATAGTAGTAGTACTGTAGTAGTAATAATAGCATTAGTATCTGAAATGTGTACACCTTTATTTTGTTCCCTGTAGATTCGAGTTTCGCGCTGTTCCAATAAAAACCTATGAACCGTTTTGAAAATATACCTATCCCCAGTGAATGGTTCTAGGATAGTATCCGTATCGCTGCTGATTTCAACTCCAGCAGTTTCAAAATACGAGAAACGCAACAGCGTCTAATACTGAAACGTCCTCGAAGTTGATTTGGTTTTATGAAGTTCAAGCTGTCAACCCAAGTTCTCAGGGTTCTTATTCGGTTTCCTTAATTACTCACCATATTTTATTCCAGCTCATTTTTCATTAATTTCATTACTAAATGGTAGATATTCTCTGAATGTAAGTCCAATTCTCGCACTAATCCAGAATTACTACTTTCTGCAAAGCACTGATGACGAAACGTCAGGAGGAAATTGCTGACCGGAATGGAATTTCGAGTAAATTCTGTCTTCAAGTGGCACCCATGTGCAAGGAAGTAAGGAGAAAATATCTGAAGTGTACTGAAATAGTGTCGAAGAGTCAGTGAACATTAAATGGCCTCCCAGACCACATCAACAAAGTAAGAAAACAATGATGGCACCAAACACATTACAAGCCACAGTATTTGCAATTCGAAGCTAAAATACTTGCAGTTTTTTTAAGAGAGACTCCGCATCTTTACGGAGCTCACAAAATTCTGGAATTTGCCCCTGCGATTCAGTTGTCTAATCAAACATTTCCCTCACTCATTTTTTTTCTGGTTCTGGTAGAAGAAACCACTCTGTACCTGAGGTGTACAACTGATGAACACTCAGGAGCAATATCTTTCAAGGTTTGAAATAAACCTTTCTGTCGCTGAAACACTTTATATCCAGTCTAGAAATCTCAAATCTTGATACTTAGCGGCCAGTGGCTAAAAGGGCTGTGAGTGACAGGCACATCAATAACTGTAATAGTGATAATCATAAAAACAGTAGCTTTAAAACACTATGTCTGAATGATTCGTTGGACAATGAATGGAACGCGGCAATATCAAAGTCTCACATCGATTCGCTGTGAACTTTACCCAGATCCAAAATATAAAATCTATACAAACAAGAGATTGAATAGAATAGCATAGAGAATTTAGGCCAGAGGCCAAACGCTGGAACCTACGAGGTCATTCAGCGCTGAAACGGAAATTGACGGTAAAGAGGTTTGGAAGGTGTAACAGGAGGAAAACCTCGCAGTTGCACTGTGGCTCAATTGTTAGGAGAGGGTGGAAAATAAGATGGAAAAAAGATAATACGAAGGGAGGTACAGTAAAAGAAACGAAAGGGGTTGCAGCTAGGGGCCTAAGGAAGGGACGCTGCAAAAGAAACTTAAGTAACGCCTACAGTGCACCGCATGAGGTGCACTGACGGCACTGACCCCCTACGGGCAATAATACTGATACATAACAAAACGTAATCAAAATCTGCTCCGGAAGCAAATCGACAACTAGATGATTTTACAATTGCCAAGGATAAAACACCTTACATGAAATTCCAGTCCTCTCGCCTCCAGAGCTAAAATCCTACTAATATTAACAGCGACGGGCAAACAACAACAGCTACAACAACAACACAACAACAAGAGACAACAACGAAACTCCCAAAACAAACTTGAGGAACAGAATGACGCTGCCGAGTAAGGTGTTAGCAGTTAATAATTCTGAACTGAAGCCTCTCTCTCTCTCTCTCTCTCTCTCTCTCTCTCTCTCTCTCTCTCTCTCTCTCTCTCTCTCTCTCTCTCTCTCTCGGACCTTTTCAAGTTTCGAAATATTCAGCGGACGTTTGAATTTACAATCTTTGATGCAATATCGAAAGATCCTTTTTTTTTTTTAGGTATAAGTTAATCATTTTCTTCAATAGTTCCACGAAAAAAAATCAGTCATTACTTGACAGAATTCCCTACTACTGTATATTCTACAATAAAACGTTAAAGTAATTATTTTTAAAAATATTTCCTGTTACTGTGCAATTTGAGGTAAATCGTGTATAGTTCTGGGCCTTTTCCAGTGTAAACTCGAGACCCTACACACCTACTAATATTGTTTGCTAAATTCTCAAGGCTTCTCTTACAAAAATATTTTTAAAAAACTACGGTAAGAAGCGCAGATATTCTGTATCAATTCAAAAAGCATTTTTACGCTTTTAACTATTCAAGAACATTTTCTACACACCAAATGAAAGATTCAAATCTATCCTGTCGATAATTCTAGCAATATTTTGCTATTTTCAGTCATTTTCACTTGACAAAATTCAAATACTCACTGAACATGACAAACAACATTAAAGGCAGTAGCTAAAAGATTCACAAGAAATGTTTCCCAATTTTTAGCAAGGAAATTATTGTAATAACGCAGAGATTCCAATACAAAAATCACAATTTGTAAAACTTTCTTTCCGGTACTATTACTTTGTTTCTTTAAGGAAATGATGAAAAACAGCTCCGTTTGTTTATTTGTGAGTAGAGCCTCACGTTAATGCCATTTGACATTGCCCCTTACTTTTGGTTCCTGTGTGTGTCCTGCAATTAGCTTCTGACAGTCTGGGAATGAGGCGAGACATGCTGTTGGAATGTTGATGTTTTGGCCACTTGGTTCGTTCATACTAGTAATACTATTGCTACTACTGCTAATAATAATAATAATAATAATAATAATAATAATAATAATAATAATAATAATAATAATAATAATAATAATAATTCTTGCTCATCTACTCTGATGTCCCATGGTCATTGATGTCGCAATACCATGAGTAGGTGAGAAAGAAAGAGAAAAAAGTGATAGGTATCAAGACCTGAAAATCGAAATAAGAAGGATAAGGGATATGCCATTGGAAATTGTACCCATAATCATAGGAACACTAGGCGCGATCCCAAGATCCCTGAAAAGGAATCTGGAAAATCTAGAAGCCGAAGTAGCTCCAGGATTCATGCAGTAGAGTGTGCTACTAGAAACAGCGCACATAGTGAGAAAAGTGATGGACTCCTAAGGAGGCAGGATGCAACCCGGAACCGCCCACCCCCCCCCCCCACCACTATAAAAGCCACCCAGTCGAATAGGATAATAATAATAATAACTGAGGAAGGTGGAAACTTGCAAGATAAAAGAAAGGGCTATGAACTGACTGCCAAGAAGCTAATGTTTCCAGATGAAATTGGGTTTAGTTCCAACCCTCTTCATAGGACGAGGATGCAAAGCTTGTTGCTTCAGAGGAGTTTCTCTAGAGAGAAAATGCAGGAATTGTAGATTCAAGAACCGAAGTGAATAATTGTCGTTTGGCGTGAACGGATTAAAAAAAAAAAAAGAGAGAACGCTTTTGAAAGTAGCTGTCTGGGACACATCTGTGGAATGAGATTCTTAACTGTGAGAAACGGGGAGATAAGACTGTGAGGTGAGATACTTGTCATGCGTCAAAAAATGGCACAGAGGGCTGGCTGGACACACGGATGACATAAAACAACAAGAAGACGAAAAGCTACGAGTTACAAAAAAGCTATTAGTTACAAAAATATTGAAACTAATAATGGGCACCTAATGCCAAGGAATAGCCAGTGTACAGGACGCAGGTACATGTTATAGAGTATGCAAATTAGTGACGTCTGCAGATGAGTCTCTGGTAATGTGTGGGCATTGGTTGTAAGACCATGTTAATGTTTATTATAGAGATTTAGTAAATGATTTGATGGTTGGTTGATTTCTATTTTAATTTATCATTTTTTTTATTTGCCCAGACTCAGGAGGATGTCTTATTCGTTAAAAAAAATAGGAGTCACAAAAAAAAAACAAAAAATAGTAGTCAAAAAAAAAGACAGGAGTCAAAACAGAAAAAAAATCAGGAGCCAAAAAAAGATAGGAGACAAAAAAGAAAAAAGATAGGAGTC
Source organism: Macrobrachium rosenbergii (assembly GCA_039081455.1). Classification (NCBI taxonomy): domain Eukaryota; kingdom Metazoa; phylum Arthropoda; class Malacostraca; order Decapoda; family Palaemonidae; genus Macrobrachium; species Macrobrachium rosenbergii. Next base: position 10,921 of record JANJGK010008455.1, read on the forward strand.
AAAAAGAGAAAAAGATAGGAATCAAAAAGAAAAAAAAGATAGGAATCAAAACATAAAAAAGATAGGAGTCAAAAAACAAATAAGACAGGAGTCAAAAAAGAAAAAAATATAGTAGTCAAAAACGAAAAAGAAGGACTGACACAAAGCAAGGACTTCACTATTATTTCGGTGATTGACACAAAGCAAAGACTTCACTATTATGTCAGTGACTGACACAAAGCAAAGACTTCACTATTATGTTGGTGACTGACACAAAGCAAGGACTTCACTATTGTGTTGGTGACTGACACAAAGCAAGGACTTCACTATTGTGTTGGTGACTGACACAAAGCAAGGACTTCACTATTATGTTGGTGACTGACACAAAGCAAGGACTTCACTATTATGTTGGTGACTGACACAAAGCATGGACTTCACTACTGTGTTGGTGACTGACACAAAGCAAGGACTTCACTATTATGTTGGTGACTGACACAAAGCAAGGACTTCACTACTATGTTGTGACTAGCACAAAGCAAGGATTTCAAATATTATGTTGGTGACTGACACAAAGCAAGGACTTCACTATAATGTTGGTGACTGGCACAAAGCAAGGACTTCATTATGTTGGTGACTGACACAAAGCAAGGACTTCAAATATTAAGTTGGTGACTGACACAGAGCAAGGACTTCACTATTATGTTGGTGATTGACGCAAAGCAAGGACTTCAAATATTATGTTGGTGACTGACACAAAGCAAGGACTTCAGATATTATGTTGGTGACTGACACAGAGCAAGGACTTCACTTTTATGGCGGTGATTGACACAAAGCAAGGACTTCACTATTGTGTTGGTGACTGGCACAAAGCAAGGAATTCACTGTTAAGTTGGTGACTGACACATAGCAAGGACTTCACTAATGTGTTGGTGACTGGCACAAAGCAAGGACTTCACTATTGTGTTGGTGACTGGCACAAAGCAAGGACTTCACTGTTAAGTTAGTGACTGACACAAAGCAAGGACTTCACTATTATGTTGGTGACTGGCACAAAGCAAGGACTTCACTATTATGTTGGTGACTGACACAAAGCAAGGATTTCACTACTATGTTGGTGACTGGCACAAAGCAAGGACTTCATTATGTTGGTGACTGACACAAAGCAAGCACTTCAAATATTATGTTAGTGACTGACAAAAAAAAAAGACTTCACTATCATGTTGGTAACTGACAAAAAGCAAGGATTTTATTACTATGTTGGTGACTGACACAAAGCAAGGACTTCACTATTATGTTGGTGACTGACACAAAGCAAGGACTTCAAATATTATATTGGTGACCGACACAAAGCAAGGATTTCACTATTATGTTGGTGACTGACAAAAAGCAAGGTTTTTGTTACTATGTTGGAGACTGGCACCAAGCAAGGACTTCATTATCATTAAGATGACTGGCACAAAACAAGGGCAAAGCAAGGACTTCACTATTATCTTGGTGACTGACACAAAGCAAGGACTTCACTATTATGTTGGTGACTGACACAAAGCAAGGACTTCACTATCATGACGGTGACTAGCACAAAGCAAGGACTTCACTATTATGTTGGTGACTGACACAAAGCAAGGACTTCACTATTATGTTGGTGACTGACACAAAGCAAGGACTTCACTATTGTGTTGGTGACTGACACAAAGCAAGGACTTTACTATTGTGTTGGTGACTGGCACAAAGCAAGGACTTCATTATTATGTTAGTGAATGGCACAAAGCAAGGATTTCACTATTATCTTGGTGACCGACACAAAGCAAGGACTTCACTATTGTCCAGGTGACTGCCCACAAAGCGCACAAAGCAAGGACTTCACTATTTCGCTCAGAAAAATACAAAAGGAGGAACATAACTCTCATAACAGCCACAAAACAAGACACCGGGTCCAAAAACTCTTTCAGGACTCTACTCACCGGCAGGACTCTTGTTGAGACAGTTGCAGCAGGAGAGGACTCGAGGCCTCCTGCGTCTCTCCTGGGTCATGATGCTGCCCTGGATCTGACTCGAAACGACCTGGCGAGTCACCTCGGCCGGGCCCACCACCACCATCACAAAGTTACAGCGGCACCGCGGGGCATTTTTGCACAGAGAACGAGCGAGTGGGAGGAACGAGAAATCGCTGGGAGGTCTGTGGGTGTACACGAGATGCTCGCTTCTATGTCACCAATAAGAACTGAAGAGCGTTGCAGGAACGGCACAAGTGTTGGCGGATCATAATCATCTATGTAATTCGACTAATTAATGTCATTTATTGATCTGAAGTTACTGAGACTTAAACAATAAGGTTTGGGCATCTCTTCTCGCAATCATCTCGCGCGATCATTTCGGGGAAAAGTTGAATGACGCTTACTTCCTATAAGTAGTTTTAAAAAAAATTATTCATTTTTCAGGTGGTTGAATTTGGCAAAAAATAAATGAAATAAAAGAATCTTTTATCAAATGACCTATAAAATCATAATGATATTAATAACGAGCATTAATGGGTAGTTAGAATACATTCACGTGATGCAAGCAATTTCTTTTTTCGTTCACTGTTGAAAATAAAAAAATATTTCAAGGAAGAATTTAAAACAACATACTCTTATTTAGAACTGAAAGGAAGATTATATAATATACTCAGGGTTTAAAGAAAAATACACTAGAATTGCGATGAAGGAAAAGTATTCCATTCATTTTTCACTCGATAATTCTACCGGCAACGGTAAAAGAGACCAACGTAAGAGGGGGCCAGGGTAATTTACGTAAAATGTCAATAATTATTCAATAATTCTGTGGTTCATCCACTCGATTATCTAACAAATACAAATTATTAAACCGGAACACAAAAAAATAGCTTAGTCAGCAAACACCGCGTTCAGTACAATGCACAATTGTAACCTCATTCAAATAATATAATTTACACATGAACGACTTCACTAATTTGCTTTCAAATATTTTTACAACTTTTGGCTTTACTCGGCCGGATCATCAAAGATAATTATTGAACACTTTCTTTAATATTTAATTCTCCATACAAGATTTTTCGAAATTATATTAATTATGGAGCCCGTAACGGCGTACGCTGGTTAAATTATATATTGAACAAAAGAGACACGCGCAGGCGATGTAAACACGATATTTCTGTTTCTCTACAAACTTCCACTGATTTCTTTTTCTCTGCTCTTTCCTTAGTTTTTGCTAAGTCCAGTCAGTTTAAACACTCCGTAATAGTTTCCCGCGTACCTGAAAAGATAAGAGAAAGGTATTTTAATTATAAGTATCTCCAGAACAGTCACAATGTAAAAACTTTCATAAATTTTTATATATTTGTCAGTCTTCACATCCCATATATATATATATATATATATATATATATATATATATATATATATATATATATATATATATATATATATATATATATACCGCATGACACCTGACATGCTTATATCATACAAGGAACCGACACGATAAATCTGACATCAAATTGAGAGAGAGAGAGAGAGAGAGAGAATTAGGAAAAATACTAAAGGCGTAAGACAATAATAATAATAATATCACAAGTCTGTATTTATGACGGCAGGACTGACACTGCGCACTTACACAAACCAAGACTAGTGTGACGCCCTAGTTGTTCTGACATTGTTATACATTACCCATTAATTTGTTTAACGACCTCACAGACAGCTTTCCAGTTATTCAAAGGACATAATCAACGTAAACCTTACTTTGCCCACAATGCAGCTAAACTGGGATCCTGCTGACGTACGTACCAGCCATTCAAGCGTCAACAGAAGTTTTACAGTGACGAAATGTTTACAGAACGTTTTCAGTCCAAACCTGATGAAACGGACAACCCTTGTGAGAAGACTCCCAAACGTAAACTATTGCTTGCGTTTGAACGACTGGAGTTCAGCTTAGCAGCATTATAGGTAAAGGAAGATTTAAGTTTATTGGGGCCTTTGAATAACTGAAAAGCTATCAGTGAGACGTGTTGCTAAGTAAATTAATAGATGATATATAACACCGTCTGAACAATTAACTTTTTTCACTGAGGCTGATGGTTAGATATGC
>JANJGK010008455.1:20000-26449 GCA_039081455.1 Macrobrachium rosenbergii
GGCCAGACTTGGATCCTGTCCACCAAGTGTCTCAAGTCTCTCTCTCTCTCTCTCTCTCTCTCTCTCTCTCTCTCTCTCTCTCTCTCTCTCTCTCTCTCTCCACCGTAAACAAGAGCAGAAAGGATGCATTGCCCTACCACAGAGGACTGGCGTCTCACCGCCTAAGGTGGTCTACCTCGCATAGCCTATATAAAAAACAATCGTGTCTGCCTACTTATTCACATAGATGGTTTATGCTCGCAGATAGAAACTCATTCCGATCTGCCTACCTATTTTCATAGATGGTTTGTCCTCGAAAGCACAAACTCAATCGGATTTGACTACTTATTTACAAAGATGGTTTATCCTCACAAGTATAAACTTAATTGGATTTTTTCCTTGCAAATATGAAAATAACCGGATATGGCTACCTATTTACCAAGATTGTTTGTCCTCGCAAATATAAACTCAATCGGATCAGCCTATTTATTTATACAGATGGTTTACCCACGCAAACATGAACCCAACCAGATCAGACTACTTATTTACAAAGATGGTTTATCACAAGAATATAATAAAACTCAATCTGATATGACTACCTACTTACAAAGATGGTTTATCCTCGCAACTATAAACTCAGTCTGATAAGACTGTCTATTTACAAAGATGGTTTATCCTTACAAATATAAACCCAACCTGATCTGCCTACTTATTTTTACAAAGATGGTTCATCCTCGCAGATGTAAGCCGATTCTTTAAAATACAGGAAAACGTACGTAGACTTTCGAAAATCCCCTCCTGATCCTAATTTAATCTCAGTAGATACGATACTCAAGAAGTGTTTTCCACGCTTGCAACAGCACGTGAATGACAAAATTATTTAGGGGAAATCGCACCGACAAAGTAAAGCACTTCATGACAGAGTTAGTATTATCATTCATTGTTTACCTTTTGCGTTATTCTCACCGACTAAAGTTCACTTAAAAATCATACTCGATATGTTCATGTTAAACAAAGGAATAGCAAATTTAAAATTCCGTGTTCAAGGAAGAGAGGCTATTGGCTTAAAGAAAATCACCAGCCTAAGGAAGAATTCTACAAGCGAGGATAGCTTAGTGGGGATTAGATAGATAGATAGATAGACAGAAGTTTATTGACCACAACAACCTACCAAAATTACAAGCTCTTGAATATGGTCCAACAAAAGTACATCAAAATGGACATGTAAATCTTTAGAATTAAATAAAAAACAACTAGAACATTTGAAACCATGTGAAGACAATGTCAGATCTTGAATAAATAGAAGGAATGTATACAATAGGACCTGAGGTCCTTAAGCTGCAATAACAGGGCAATGCCATTCTATGATTCACTAGTATGGATAGAATAGAATATAGAATTTAGGCCAAAGGCCAAGAGCTGACACCTATGAGGTCATGCAGTGCTGAAACGGAAAGTGACAGTGAAAATGTTTGAAAGTTGTGACAGAAGGAAAACCTCGCAGTTGTACTGTGAGTCAGTTGTTAGGAGAGAGTGGAAAGTAAGATGGAAGAAAGAGAATATGAGCTAACATGCAGTAAAAGGAATGAGAGGGGTTGCAGCTAGGGGCCTCAGGAAGGGACGCTGCAAAGAACCTCAAGCAATGCCTACAGTGCACTGCGTGAGGCGCACTGCCGGCAGTACCCCACCTACGGGGATTATTCGCTGGTACGATGCACAAGGATCACGAATTGAAAAAAAATTAAAAACAAAAAGACGTTTTAATCCCATATTAAGCAAAGCAAGTGGTTCTACTTCCGCATATGAGAAACCTAACGGTTCTAAAAAATCCACGCTTCCCCCCGCCCCCACCCCCCAAAACCGGGTGAGAAATTAATTGCTACATTTTCCACCAAACCATCGAGACGACCCTTCCATGAGACCGTTTCCACGAAGGAAGCGGAAATAAATTTCTGAAATTAGCCGTTATCTCTCCCCGTTATCGTTTTTTCTTACGTCCACGCTCGTAAACAGGGAAACATTAACTGCAACACAGAATAGAAGAATAGAACATAGGATATAGGGTACAGGCCAAGCGCTGGCACCTAAGAGGCCATTCAGTGCTGAAAAGGAAATTGAGAGAAGAAAGGTTTGAAAGGTGTAACGGGAGGACAACCTCGCAGTTGCACTGTTGGGAGAGGGTGGAAAGTAAGATGGAAGAAAAGGAATACGAACGGAGATACAGTTAAAGGAATGAAAGGGGTTGGAGCTAAGGGTCGAAGGGACACTGCAAAGAACCTCAAGTAATGCCTACAGTGCACCGCGTGAGGTGCACTGACGGCGCTACCCCCCCTACTGGGTTAACTGCAATATGTAACAAGTAAAAAATGCGCCTTCGGCGCAATCGAGTTTTCTGTACATCTTATAATCAAGGCCACCGGTGGTCTCGGTATAATGCTGTATGAGCCGCGGCCCATGAAACTTTAACCACGGCCCGGTGGAGGCCTGTCCTATATCGTCGCCAGACTCACGATTATGGCTAACTTTAACCTTAAATAAAATCCAAACTACTGAGGCTAGAGGGCTGCAATTTGGTATGATTGATGATTGGAGGGTGGACGATCAACATACCAATTTGCAGCCCTCTAGCCTCAGCAGCCTTTAAGATCTGAGGGCGGACAGAAAAAGCAGAGACGGAGAGGCAAAGCCGGCACAATAGTTTTCTTTTACAGAAAACTAAAAACACGGAAAAACTACAAAGCGCGGGGTCAAGCAACGCGACACATCATACATAAAACAGTTTTCTTTTCCAAGAGAGAAACGGAAACATTTTCCCACTTTCCCCACGTTTTTCAGGTCGTCATAAATTGGAGAGATGAAAAAAAAATGCCTACTTGCGAGTACGGACAACCGTTACCGTAAACACCATGAACACGGAGGGGAGGAAGGTCGAGGAACATAATAGCCCAGGCTATTAACTCATATATATATATATATATATATATATATATATATATATATATATATATATATATATATATATATATATATATATATAATATATATATATATATATATATATATATATATATATATATATATATATATATATATATATAGAGAGAGAGAGAGAGAGAGAGAGAGAGAGAGAGAGAGAGAGAGAGAGAGAGAGAGAGAGAGAGAGAGAGAGAGTACAAGGAGCCTATAAAACGAACGGCAAAAGGTAGAAAGTTCTTGCTATATTTCAGAGACCAAGCTGTCTCCCTCTGCAGACGAGTATATGAATACTTTCCAGCAGAGGGAGACATTTTGGTCTCTGAAATATATAGCAATAACTTTCCACCTTTTACTGTTCTTATTGGCTCCTTCTACTATATATATATATATATATATATATATATATATATATATATAAGTTGTGGTATTATATGTATTGGTTGAAGTGCACCCATGAACTCACTCACATATAAGTCCAAAATAATATATCTGTAGGAAAACTTTGGCATATTATGTGTACGTGTTGTGTAAAACATAATTCCTATATGTGAAATATAAATTTTCATTGTTGCAATATTTAAAACATCTTTTTCATTTGTTTAAAGGAGGTAAAGTTTAAAACATGTCCTTTTAGTTTTCTGTAGAGGAAAATTCGACTGCGCCGAAGAAACTTCTGCGCAGTTTTTGCTTGTTTTTATTTTTAAACAAGGTAAAGCGATAGCAACTGATCTGAAATGTTCTAACTCTTCCAATATGAAAAAATTCTTATAAGACCATTTATAGTTTTAGAACAATTCCGAACTGTACTTTCCAGACTCCACAGGACATGTATTCTAAAATTAAATTCTTTTATATGGCCGCTAACGGCTAGTGCACCAGATGGGTTGATTCTTGTACATGGGCGCTAACGGCTAGTGCGTGAGACACATTTGAGAACTGGCATCTGTCAGATTGAAGTCTGTCGGAAGAGAGATCGACTGATTAAGGGTTACTAAAACTGGCGTCACGACATCTACAGAAAACCTTGGGGAAACAGTTCTTACAGAAAACAGCTGGAATTAAGATCTGAAGAGACCTGATTCCCGTGTAGCCCGAGATGGGATAAGGCCAGCTAGATCTAGAGAAACAACTGGTCTGAGTGGTTCTCCTGAAACACCAGAATGGTGTACATACTGAACACTCAGTGACAGGTCGTTAAAACTAAAATCCACGGCTGAAATAGAATAGAATAGAATAGAATAGAATAGAATAGAATATAGAATTTAGGCCAAAGGCCAAACCCTGTGACCTATGAGGTCACTCAGCGCTGAAACGGAAATTGAAAGCAAAAAGGTTTGAAAGGTGTAACTAAAGGAAAGCCTCGCAGCTGCACTATGAATCAATGGGTAAGAGAGTGTGGAAAGTCAGATGGAAGAAAGAGAATATGAAAGGAGGTACAGTTAAAGGAATGAAAGGGGTTACGTAATGCCAACAGTGATAATTAAGTTACTAGTGAAACTGTCTCTGCTTTTAGATGAATCAAAACAAAACTATTTATAAACGAACAAGACACGTACCAAACGGTAAAAAAAAACACACACACAGTGAAGCCTTCCTTTTGAGAGATATACAGAAAAAACTCTGCCATCAAATAGCTCCACGTTTCTTCCAATATCCAAACAAAACAAGGGTTACGTAGCTACACTTCCAAGACGCATTGCCACATTACCCGGGAGACGGGGAACAACACAAGCGGTCAGACATCGATTAAGGAATAAGTACCGTTATACGAGGCCAAGGACATTACAGCCTAATGCTCAAGTATTTGGATCCAATTTCCTCTCTCGAGAATAACCACACCGGAGAGAAAGAGAATCTTTGCCAGAAGACATGACATTAAATGTCCTCCATTAATTGGTAAAAAGTACCAAATTCTATTCATTTTGCACGAAATTCTTATTACGTTTACTGGAGTATAAATGGCTTCAGTTTTTCCGGATATTCGGTGCAATTTCGTTCTCTACAAAATGAGCGAACTTTCCTCCTCAAATCCCAGGGGTCAAACACATGTTACATACGTACATAAAATTTAGGCCAAAAGCCAGGCGCTGGGACCTACGAGATCATTCAGCGCTGAAATAGAAATCGAGAGTATAAGGTTTGAGAAGTGTGACAGAAGGAAAACCTCGCAGCTTCCCTATGGATCAACTGTTAGAAGAATATGAACGGAGGTACAGTAAAAGGAATGGAAGGGGGTTGGAGCTAGGGGTCGAAGGGAGGACACTGCAAAGAACCTCAAGTAATGCCAACAGTGAACACAAGATAAAATCTGTCTTCATCCTGCCTGTCTCTATGCGGGATACATCACGCAAAGACAGTTTCTTTTATTCAATATGGCGTCTTGGAATGACAAATCGAAGAAAGACGCCATTCCACTCACTTTCTTCGATGCATACCATCAACACTAAATACTCTTGCAGGTAACTGAAATTTCAGTGACAATTTTGTTACTTCAAAAGTATTATTATTATTATTATTATTATTATTATTATTATTATTATTATTATTATTTATTTACTTATTTTTTCACTTTTCGTATCTAGCATTCTTAACCCGGTGATTTCTGTGACTACCTAAGGTCCCCAGCTGGAAATTAATTGTATGCAATATGTTTTTTAATTGTCATCATTTTTAACATTTCTACCATCATACTCAATATTATTAATGTCCTTATCATTATTATGAATACTGTTTTTATTATTACCTCAATAACTATGTAGATATAGGCGATTATCATTCATATCATTTCATCTCTTGAATCTAGACTGTGTGTTATGGTGTCGTCTCTACTTTGCATATTCCATGTATATAGCCCTGAGTTGAAATAAAGGATTTCATTATTATGATTATCATATTATCACTCTGCCCAACCACCACTTACCATAATTTTCGATGGCCGTATTCGTTGCGACGTCGTTTTACAAAAACCAAATCCAACAAACTTCGAAGTAGGATTTTATCAAAATGAAACACCGGTTTCTGCGTAACATCGACATCTCGGAAGGACTTTCGTTGAATCATACATTTCAGAATAGCTTCCCAATGTGACCACTTACTTTGAACAATCAGTAATCTATTTATTCACTAATACTTCATTTATTCTTTAAGTATCTTTCGGTTTCTACTCTTCATTGGATTTTGAAAACATATTTGTTCCAGTCCTCCTTGTTCTTACACTATATCTCAAGTTTCTAGACCCTTTTCTGAAAAGAGAACTTTTGTGCCGGCTTTGTCTGTCAGTCCGCACTTTTTTCTGTCCGCCCTCTGATCTTAAAAACTACTGAGGCAAGAGGGCTGCAAATTAGCATGTTGATCAGCCACCTTACAATCATCAATCATACCAAATTGCAGCCCTCTAGCCTCAGTAGTTTTTATTTTACTTAAGGCTAAAGTTAGCCATAATCGTGCTTCTGGCAACGCATCAACACACGCCATTACGGCCGGCTGAGAGTTTC
>JANJGK010008456.1:0-26441 GCA_039081455.1 Macrobrachium rosenbergii
CTCTTAATCATCAAGCACGTTTTTCAAAAAACTCTATGAAGAGTGTTTCTCTCAGTTGCCATTCTCTTTGTTACGAGAATGTCCAGCAGCTTTGTTCAATTTGAAGTTTCATCAGCCAAGCATCCATTTCTGTTATATCTCCGTCCAGTATCAGGAAGTTTGATAAAACTTTTAATGATGTATAAGTACTGCAGCCTTTTACGAGTTATATGTTAGATAAATTCCTGCCAAGAATAAAAACAAAACTAAAAAAAAAAAAAATTAAAAAATTAAGCACGGGCACACCGTATGATTCTTATTATGGACTCATCAGAACAAAGCATGCTTCCTTAAGACAAAAACGTAGATTCGATGGGAATTTGTGTATTATTATTATTATTGTTATTATTATTATTATTATTATTATTATTATTAATAAAAATAATAATAATAATAATAATTATACGAAAAGGGAACAGCAGGCATTTAAAAGAAGGAAAAGGATTTACGTTTGGTTCAAGCTAAAAGGGATGCAGGGTAAGGCGAGGAGATTACGAGGGTTGACCCGTGGCACTCGGCTGACCCGCGTAACCTGACCTGACCTCCGTTTCCGGCCCGGAAGTACTTCGAGAAGTGTGGACATGGCACTGCTGTTTACACCTACGGCGAGAAAGGAATTTGCGCCGCCCTTTCAAATTCATTTAGGCTGCTTGAGGCATTTCTTTGCGTGACGGTTCTCCAAAATGTTGGTTATAGGTCGGTTTTATACACATATATATGTATACATATACATATATACAGTATATATATATATATATATATATATATATATATATATATATATATATATATATATATATATATATATATATATATATGCGTGTGTGTGTGTGTGTATATATATAATACATACATACATATATATATATATATATATATATATATATATATATATATATATATATATATATATATATATATATATATATATATATATATATATATATATATATTCAGCTATTCGACCCTTCCCTTTAGATCTGATAACTCTTAGAGGGCATTAACCTGCTGGTTCTCTGTATGTTTTTTTGTAGATGAAGTTGTTAGCCTAATCCACTCTACACCCTTTGGGGCAATCATTCTAATTGCAGACGGTCTTTAGTAGGAAAAATGTATATATACTGCCCATGTAAAAGTCTGTCTGGCCTCCAGGCGGTGGTGTTGATGCTTTTACTGTTTAAATCAAGAAAGACTGTATTACATAAAGTTTCCTTGCGCATTTCCTTAATGTTTTGAATTTCATTAATTGTATATACTTTTTAGATTTATCTGTTTTTATCATAGTTTGTACGCTTTTATATAGTATTAATTTCTCTCGCTTTTGGAATTTTTCAAATGTGCATTCACTATCATTTGGAAGCTTCTTATTGCCGGTAAGTCTTCTTCTCCATGAATGTTTGTACTTTTTGAATAGTTATAACATCCATGCAGATGCTGTTATTTGCAACACAAATATAAAGTGTATATATATATATATATATATATATATATATATATATATATATATATATATATATATATATATATATATACACACACACAAATATAAAGTGTGTGTGTGTGTATATATATATATATATAAATTTCTGACTCACATCAGGATCGAACCCAGGTCTTTCAATTGAAAGGCAAGGGCGCTGCCCACTAGGCCATACAAGTCATAAAAGAAGTTGGAACCTGAGGGCAACTACACCCAAGGAATTACCTGGGCAAGCTAACTGCTTGCATACCAACGTGCTTTCCCCAACTTCCCGACTCAGCAATGACCCAGTTGACAGCATTTCAATTGGAAGACCTGGGTTCAATCCTGATGTGAGTCAGAAATTTATTTCTGTTCCACGCGTGATTGTGTGTTGATTATTTCTATATATAATATATATATATATATATATATATATATATGTATATATATATATATATATATATATATATATATATATATATATATATATATATATATATATATATATATATATATATATATACATTTTATGTATAGATTACAGCTAGACATCCAGATTGATTTTGCGTTTACCCTGACAACCATCTTCCCCTTTTATTTTCTGCCGTAAACAAACAGCTGAGTGGAGATGTGCAAAAGCATAATTGTATTATAAAACAACCCTTACTTTGCCGCAGCGCGCCTTCATTAGTTCCGAGAACAAGTGTTTGTTAAGTCAGAATCCATGCCTCCACCCTACTTAAATATATGATTTCATCCCGCCTTCTCGCTGTCCACCGCGAACTCACTATTAATCTCGCTCTGGGATTCATATGAGAAGCATTTGTCTCTTGCTTAGCAGACAATGGCCACTGTGATGTGGCCCCGGGCCTGGGATTTGTTTGTTCCATTGTTTCGCCCTTTCTGTTTTGGGGGGACGCGCTTGCGCACTTCGAAGCCTTTCGTTCGTACCTTGCCAGCCAGCGAAGCACATTTCAACGAGCATCTCGGGTTACGTACCTTCCTTCAGGCCGGTTGTTTTGATTTTCGGAAATGTGGCGAAGTTTAGGAGGTCTTATGCACGTGCTCAGTTGTCTTTTCGGTACGTCCTAACTTTTGTCCTTAATGGACCGGCTGTTCTTTCAATCGAGGTTTGCCGTGATGATGCCTGTGTGTGTGTCTTCATCTTTTTATGGATGTCTTATTTAAATCCCTTGGGAGCAACAGGGCTGGAAGTGAACGCTTGTTTTTTTTTTTTATTTATTTGTTTTTTTTTAAGGGGTTAGGTGAGGTCACACTGTCTGCGAAGTGAGCTTAATCTGATGGGGTCACACTTTAATGCATAATCATAAAACGCTGTGTCTCTTGACGGATTTATTGTTTGTGAATGTGACTCGCGGAGTGACATATCAATGTTTTATGATTATTTGCTGGTAGTTTTTATATTCGTTGAGAGTTGTATTTTTGAAGAGCTGTATTTTTTATTCTGGAATAATGAGGTGACTAGTTTCTTGACGACAACACACGTGTCTTCTCAAAAGAAATGATGTCCTTGTGCTACTTGTGTTTTAAGTTTATATTAAATGGCATTTGGTTTTTTGAGTCCATCTGGTATTAAATTATTATTCTTCGTAAAGGAATAAGTCCATGGTTGGCTGATAAGGACCATCTTTTAGAATTCATGAGTATATAGAGATTCTTAAAATCATAATGATATTAAGGATAATATCAGCAGCAGCCCCGCAGGGTGGTTAGTGACGTCAGTGCACCTCATGTGGTGTACAGTAGGCATTACCTAAGGGTCTTTGCAGTGTCCCTTCGGCCCCTAGCTGCAACCCCTTTCATTCCTTTTGCTATACCTCCGTTCATATTCTCTTTCTTTCATCTTACTTTCCACCCTCTTAGCAATTGTGGCACAGTGCAACTGCGAGGTTTTCCACCTGTTACACCTTTCAAACCTTCTTGCTGTCAATTTCCCTTTCAGCGCTGAATGAACTCTTAGGTCCCAGCGCTTGGCCTTTGGCCTAAATTCTATATTCTATTTTGTTCTGTAATATCAGCATGATTATACCTTGACTTAATTCTACCTAAGGTTTCAATATGGTTTATAACGCTGCGGATCGACAGTTCTTTGACTAAAAATGGATTATTACAAGAAGGATACAGTTTTGTGCACCGGGAAAGAGTATGTGGGTACCTAATAGATTCTATTGGTATAGAATTTACCAGTTGCCCGAGGTTACGAAACCCAGCCACTCCTATCTCCAGCTGAAAAATTTGCCCCTTGAATTAGTTTTATTTCTTACTTACTAAAGTCATCTCATGCTGAAATTATTTATGTACAGAAAATGTCATCTAGATATTCCTCATATATCCATTATTTTTATTGCCGCGCTCCCTCTAAGAGTTGGTCCTTCCCTCCACGCCCCCTCTTGCATCTATGAGTGAAATTCCCTCCCAGATTTAAAGGAAAATAAAAAAAAAGAGAAATAGAAAGGGTGTTTTTATTCTTTTGGGAATGAATTAGTTTGATACTTGACACTGCTTCTTAGCGACTCCTGTTAAGAGAATAACGAACATAATTAGAGAATTTTTAATTTTTCCCCTAGGACTCGCGCCCCCCTTGGAAATTGCTGACGCTCCATAGGTTGAGAACCACTGATTTAAGGGTTGTCATCCACCAGGTATTAAAGTGATCGCTTCACTTCGTGCACTCCTGACTGAATTTCGGTTTGGATTTCGGAGCTCATCATGTTGCATTGCCGCCTATTCCAGACTTCTGTTTTATGCTGCAGGTTTTAGTAACGTTTGGTTTTGGGACCATAATTCCTAGAAGTGGGCTTTCAATATACGCGTATAGGTCTTCTCTTTTATTTAGTCTCGGGACCGGCCTGTGTTTGTAAAAACTAAAGGTACTGAAATATTTCTCTATAGATTACCTAGAGCTCCCTATGGATTCTGACCCGGGATGTGCTGATAACTTTGAATATGGAATATGGTTTTTCCTATATTTGTCAACCTTCAAGTACAAAGTTATTTAATATAGTTTATACGAAATCTAACTTCATGAAAATGTCCGTATGTGCAATCTTCAGTTCCTGTAAAATTAGATGTTTAATTTTCATTTAAAAGACTGAAATTCTTACACAAGCGATACATAGTATATTCATTTAAATTTAGAAAATAATTTTTTCAAGGATGATGCATAGAAGTATGCTGCCTTAAAGTCTCTGTTTATTTTAATTCATTTCTCTATGCATGTTAGCAGAATGAAGCTGGAACATTTATTTGTCTCCCCTTATCAGAGTGAAAAAATTGATTTAATGAAGTTATTATGTGAAAATACTGGCTTTGATCATTTTGGAAAGAAAAACATTTAATAGAAAGACCGGTTTAGGCCCGAATTTCTGATACATAAACAGAATATACTTTTATAAAACTAATGGCCCAGTTTGAATGTCTGAACACTCACATGCAACACTGAGGACACACTACATTATATATATATATATATATATATATATATATATATATATATATATATATATATATATATATATATACTGTATATATATATATATATATATATATATATATATATATATATATATATATATATATATATATATATATATATATGCTTGAGCTAATAAACGACAATGATACTTGACTGCCCAGCGAGTTATGGTGCTTATTTTACCAGTGAGAAAAGCCCCTTCGTTTGATTCCCCAGCAAGCTAGAGCGGTAACGCTGCAGGTCCGTTGCCGAAAATCCCAGTGCGCCTCAAGTGTCCAAAGTAGTGAGTTGTTACCTCGTAGGTAGTCGTATGTGGTAGGTCGTAGTCACTCGTAACCAGGGTCAGACAGGGCTACCAACCGGAAATGTAAGGTATGACCTCTTATATACACCCAAATAAAATGCCACAAATAACCCCTTAGTATCAAATTCATTTTTCGTTGGGAGTAGATCACACGTAGACGTCATATTTACCATACGTAGTGCCCTTCAGGTGTAGGCTAATACCACGGTGAATTGAATTATATTATATATATATATATATATATATATATATATATATATATATATATATATATATATATATATATATATATATATATATATATATATATATATATATATATATATATATATGTGTGTGTGTGTGTGTGTGTGTGTGTATGCAGCTATTGAAATAAATACATTTTTTACATATATATTTCATACACACCCATATATATATATATATATATATATATATATATATATATATATATATATATATATATATATATATATATATATATATATATATATATATATATATACAACTTTTGAAATAAATACATTCTTCATTAACTTACACACAGCCATATTTTATATATGTATATAATGTGTGTGTGTGTGTGTGAGCTACCCAAGAATATATTTCCAAAAGCTGCACAATTCTTTAAAAACCATTCAAACGAGAAGCCTCAGCATCTTACAAAAGGAAGATATTTCACACACGGGCGCTGCCATGACCTCATGTGGCAGAGATGTGCTGAAAAACTCACTCCCAGTAGATTTTATGCCTCCTCACAGTTGGGACAAAGGTATTACATTCTTCCTCACACAGTCGGACTCAGGTGTGCCGTCATGCTGTACACAGAATAGAAAATGAACGTAACTCGATATATGCCCTGCCTCGGAGGCTGTGGGCCTTTTTGGGCTGTGTTCTGCCGGGTATTTCTCCTCTTCTTTGTTTCTTTGTTACGTTTCTAGAGCGGGTTTTTTATTAGGGTTTTGCATAATTCTTTTGCTTAATGAGTATTTCTGAAAAGATCGGGATTATACATGACAAAGTTTTAACGTTGCAGATGTTCTCTCTCTCTCTCTCTCTCTCTCTCTCTCTCATGATGTTCTGTTGATTGTTAAAAGATGTGATAGACTTTGGGAATTATTAAGTAGTACACTTCAAGAGAATTCATTATCATAGATGTATTATGATGCAATTCTTATTCATCATCGTAGATATTTTTATTAAAATAAAATTCTTACCGAATATTAAGCGGACTTTCTTTGTGTGGTAATGTCAAATTCGTATTCAAAGGAACGGAGTAATAGTAGTAAGATCAATGATGCAACAGAATTAACTGCAAGAACTGTAGGGGATTGACATTACTTCGATACGCAGGAAGACGCTTAGAAGACCTTGAACAAATGGGAAGGTGGGAAAGTAGTGATGCAAATAATTTTCCACGTAGATAACGTTCGTTGTTTAAAGGTAGTTCTTACTTATGAATGTATTAAAAAAGTAGCATGTTTAAAAGGTTAAAGGATAATATTGTGCATGTAAAGAATCTTAAGCTTGTGTTTATGCATCACTGTATTGAACCAGCAAGGTCAAACGGACCAAAAGGGACTTTTGATGTAGATTTAAATATCTTGAAAACAGAGAATTGTATTACTGTCAAGAATAACAGGGACAATTATGAAAACTTGGTGTCATTTTTCGCTAAGATTCATTTTCATAATCATCTCAAACACTTCCAGAATCCATGAGGTGTACACGACAAGGCAGCACGTACGGTAACCCTAACATGACTTACCATTCCTGTGTATATATTTGTGTTTGTGTAAGCTTGAGTGGTTGGAAGTGCTTGTTTGTTTGTGTTTAAGCGGTGAGCTGTTTGTCTCTCAAGTGTTTGTCCGTGGCTTCCTTCCGTGTTTACTGAGATTACCATATTTGCGGACTTCCATAGTATTAAAACACACTTGAAAAATTTCATATGTCCTTTTGCTGTCATCTGTTGGTACGTTGTTAATAGTCCTCTTTTGAGTTTTCTGTGAAAGAAAACTATTGAGATGGCTTTATCTTTCCGTTTGCACTTTTTCTGTCCGCCCTCAGATCTTACAAACTACTGAGGCTAGAGGGCTGCAAATTGGTATGTTGATCATCCACCCTCCAATCATCAAACATACCAAATTTCAGCCATCCAGCCTCAGTAGTATTTATTTTTTTAAGGGTAAAGTTAGCCATAATCGTGCGTCTGGCAACGATGTAGGACAGGCCACCACTGGGCCGTGGTTAAAGTTTCATGGGCCGCGTCATATACAGCATTATACCAAGACCACCGAAAGATAGATCTATTTTCTGTGGCCTTGATTATATGCTGTACAGAAAACTCGATTGTGCCGAAGAAACTTCGATTCTCTTTTCATTTGTTTTTATATTTGAAACATTTCGTGAAGGATTAGCTAGAATGCCACTTCTTCCTCAGCCCCTGCTTAATTTAAGGAGCTGTGAGCCGACGAAACTGGAGGACGGTAACGTTTTCATTTGTACCCAATATATCTGTAAACAAAATTATCTCGTGAACGGACGAACAGATTTTAATGAAGTTTGATTCGAACGTTCACTGGGTGATTCCAAAGAATATATGCCCTTAGGTGATCATAGAGAGCGATTAGAAGATTTTTATGTTTGATACCCGTCGAGAATTTTCTGTTTGTCAGGTGAGCTTTCATCATTTCATATAGAGTAATGGGCAGTTTGCGTTTGATTTTATAATACTGGGCACGGAGCTATTCAGCATGATTAATATGAATCTTTTATATTTATGTTTGAGCTGCACGATTGTTGTATTGCGAGGAGTTGCCCTTTTATTTGAGAGAAATTCAGATATTTATGGTTTTCCTTAATTCTATATTCTTCAGGCGTCGTTGTTATTTTATTTTGCAACCGCCAGATTATCTAAAAAACAAAGGAATGATCTAAAAGTGTATTACAGTATATTCTGGAGACATGGCTTTGAAATTTACTAGCGTTCTGCATGGTATGTTGAATGGTAGAATTCATTGAATTTTTCAGTAATGAATTTGGACAAAAATATACAGTGTATATACTTCCTTGTTCTTAAAAACAGTCTCTCGTTTATATTGTCTTAGCTCGAAGGATTTTGCTTGAGTATGCATCAAGTATGATACTCTAGAACAAAAAAAGCTTTCATGGAATATAAACCAAAGATTTTACGCAGTATTGAATATTTCTTTGGTTAATTTTATTATATAAAAATACAACACAATTTTACGGAAAATCTAAGTCATTAAAACTTGCCATTTATAGATAAACATAAGGAAATTATGTCCTAAAACATCCTGAAATTGTATTGAATTATTACAAAGAGTATCTTAGTCAATATTTATCCAATATGTAGAATACTGCCTAGTCACAGTCCCGGGTATTCTGATAATAAATTCCAGTTGATGTCGGGGTTGGCAGGTGGGCTGACGGTATCTCCGCTTGGCCCTTCGCAATAAGAAAGTGATGATAGTGTTTAGAACCCTCGGCTACGATTACTGCTTTTTTTTTCCCCCCCTCTTTATGAAGACGTTGGAGTTGATGTTACAGCAGAGAGGAGACGGGAAACTCAGCCAGGGAAATTTACTTAATGTAGAAGCTCGCTTTCCTTATTGCGTCCCGTTGAAGCTCACTTTCCTTGTTACGTCCCGTTGATGCTCACTTTCCTTATTGCGTCCCTTTGAAGCTCACTTTCCTTCTTGCGTCCCGTTGAAGCTCGCTTTCCTTATTGCGTCCCGTTGAAGCTCACTTTCTTCATTGCATCCCATTGAACTTACTTTCCTTATTGCGTCCCAGTAAAGCTCACTCCTTACTGCATCCCATTGAAGCTCACTTTCCTTATTGCGTCCCATTGAAGCTCAATTTCCTCATTGTGTCCGATTGAAGCTCACTTTCCTCATTGCGTCCCATTGAAGCTCACTTTCCTTATTGCGCCCCACTGAAGCTTACTTTCCTCATTGCGTCCCACTGAAGCTCACTTTCCTCATTGCGTCCCACTGAAGCTCACTTTCCTCATTGCGTCCCACTGAAGCTCACTTTCCTCATTGCGTCCCACTGAAGCTCACTTTCCTCATTGCGTCCCACCGAAGCTCACTTTCCTCATTGCGTCCCACTGAAGCTCACTTTCCTCATTGCGTTCCACTGAAGCTCACTTTCCTCATTGCGTCTCACTGAAGCTCACTTTCCTCATTGCGTCCCACTGAAGCTCACTTTCCTCATTGCGTCCCATTGAAGCTCAGTGTCCATATTGCGTCCCATTGCCGATCGCACTAGACGTTTATATATGACTCTTCATTGTCATTCCAGTTATCTGGTTGATTAGAAAATTTGAGCTGCTGATATGGGTTACTTTACGAAGTTTATTTTCAATGAAACATTGTGATAGGTTATTTATGATAAGGATTGATTGGTTACTTATTAAATCCTTAAAATAAGAGACAGGTATGATCAGTGGAGCCCTTATTTAATTTACGTAAAGTGGCGTCTCAGTGAATATGGTCACCGATGATATCAGAAACGACCCCGCAGGGGGTAGGTGCACTGTAGGCATTACTTGACGTTCTTTGCAGCGTGCCTTCAGCCCCTAGCTGAAATCCCTTTCATTCCTTTTACTGTGCCTCCCTTCATATTCTTTTTCTTCCACCTTACTTTCCACCCTCTGCTAACAGTTGATTCATAGTGCAACTCCGGGGTTTTCTTCCTGTTACACCTTTGAAACCTTTTACCGTCGATTTCCTTTTCAGCGCTGAATGACCTCATTGGTCCCAGTGCTTGGCCTTTGGCCTAAATTCTATATTCAATTCAATTCGATATCAGAAACGATAAATGCAAATAACACCCAAAAAGGAAATTGATAAAGAACTCGATCCTTTTATTCCAAGAAAACTGAGACCGAACGTTTATCAGGAACGAACGTTCGTTCACACGCACAAGCACAGTTGACCAGAAACTCTTCGCTGTTTACTGTCACGGATGACACAGCTGTGGTAAGTGATGGTAATCAGTTACTCAGCTCATGCTTCCTCCTCTGTCCTTTGACCTTTGTGCGATGCCTTGAATACATTCCTTTTAGCGCCCTTGATGCGGTATGCGAGTTACATCTTGGCTTAGATTCGTCTTGTATCCTCGAGTACTATTAATCAATTTTTCTTTATAACTTTCTATAATAATGAGGCAGTTTTAATGTCGTTCAGCCGAAATGATTTCATTCCCGGCCTGAGTGTCAAGGTAGATATCAAACCTTTTCAGAAAGATCTGTACTGTGGATTGTCTTTCGCGGATATGAAGTAATTGTCATAATGCGTTTGACATGTCACGATCGTGATCCGCCCGCAAATCTGAGAGAATCCATTATGACGACTGGATAGAGAAACGCGAGCTGAATGTACGATGGGAATTTAGAAACCCGTTTCTTCCAAGAAATTCGGAAAACCATTCGCGCTGGGTCTGGCTCAAGAGGCCGATTGAAATTTGTTCTCGTTAGAAATTTCCCCTGGCATGAGAGATTGCAGTCTCTCCGCCTTGACATCACCAGTCCTGATCGTCAAGTACTGTGCTTTTCCTCTTGTCAACGCAGCACGACAGCTCTCTGTCTCGCCAATTCCACTCGTTTGGCGTGAGAGTTAAGATCTTGGGTTCCTCCGAACATGGACTTTGTAGGGCGAGATGCTGACGATAAGAATTATTATATGTTATTTTTTTTTATCTCTTCGCTGGTCAATTCAATACGTGGTTTTTGGAAAGAGAAATTTTCTTGGACGCCGTCTCTTGTTCGAAGAGAAGGGTCGTGAGTTTTTAGACCTTTCTTGAATATTCATGTTTATCTGCAGTCCCTTTTGGCAGGGTGAATGTCTAATTTGTAAACGAAATGAGAAAAAATTAAATGACCATTGTAATCTTGCTTATGAAGTCAGTTGCATATAGAAATTCCGGCAGAAATAGCTGGCCAATGAAAAGAAAAAACTATGATGAAAAAAAAAAAATCAGGTTAGTCTTGCCATATGATGTCAATTGCACATACATAATCGAGCAGAAATAGCTGGAACGCCGTGATGAAAAAATGTATGACATTCCAGTTTCCACGGAGCTCCATTTTCTTCAGTTCCCAAACACAGACGGAGACGTCTTCAGGTAAGAGATCTTCCCAGTGACGTAAACACCTTTGTCACAAGTAACTTCGCGACTTACCAGTCTCCTGGCGCGCGTAAACAAGGTCAGAGGTTAAACCTCTTTTCCTCTTTTCACCTTCGTTTAGAACTTTCCTGGTGGACCGTTATCCTTTCTTCGTGGACATACAATGTATGGTAGATCATTTTGACGTCGTTCTGTTATTGTATTGTATTGTTTCTTAGGGTGTTATTTGACTGGTTAGGTTAGGCTAGATTATAATCTTCTATGATCTAGTGATTTTAGGTAGATGTACTTTTTATGGTCGTTTGTAGCTTTTTCTTGGAACGATGCCCAGCTTCATCAGATGTTATTATTCTCTCTCTCTCTCTCTCTCTCTCTCTCTCTCTCTCTCTCTCTCTCTCTCTCTCTCTCTCTCTCTCTCTCTCTCTCTCTATATATATATATATATATATATATATATATATATATATATATATATGTGTGTGTGTGTGTGTGTGTGTGTGTGTGTGTATAATATATATATATATATATATATATATATATATATATATATATATATATATATATATATATATATATATATTATATTATATATTAATATATATATATATATATATATATATATATATATATATATATATATATATATATATATAATGTATTATATATGTTTAAATGTCCATCTATCTATCTACCTGTCTAGGTTGTGTAAATGATGGTGCACAACTGTCTTGAGATTTCAACTCCCCTTCTAAATTCGCCTCTATAGTTAAGAGCCTAGAGCGTTCTTTGATGTCGCTCGCGAGAGGTGACAGCTTTTGAGTGAATAGCCCAGAGGGCTTTATGTGACGCTGATTCATTTTGCTCAGTCTTTTACATTTTTTATACTACTGTCTGCTTTGTACAAGAAACTAATATATATATTATACAGACACACACACACACACACACACACACACACACACATATATATATATATATATATATATATATATATATATATATATATATATATATATATATATATATATATATATATACACATACATACATATACATATACTGTGTACCTGTATATATATGTATATATATATGTATATATATATATACTGTATATATATATGTCTGTCTGTGTTTGTGTTTATGTGTATACCTTGAGAAGTTAGTCTTAAAAATTACATCCTTTTGGTGAATGTGATCAGTAATTTTCATTCGCGTAATGATATTCATAGTTCGCCAAATACTCGTACAACTTTCTGAAACGACAAAAAATGGCTTACCTCATTGTTACAAAAAAATTGTCCGTAGCACGGTCGAGGAGGTTAGAGAAGAACGAACAAGGAAACAGGCAACAGGAAAAGAACAAAATCAAATTGAATCAAGCGATGTTTCGAAACGGAGCGTAAACAGCCACAATGATCACCTGTCCGAGTTCCCCCGTCGGTGTCTGCTCGACGTCTCTCTCTCCTTCTTCCTTCTGTCACATGATGTCTCCCTAATAATTTCCACCAGTTACCCCATTATCATCATCTACCCTACACCTCACTTTCCCCTTACCTCGCCCTCTCCCGTAATAATATGTAACAATTTCCCGCCAGCGACCATTTTTCTCTGGGCTCATTCTCTTCCTCCGAGTTGCCCCTGGTCGGCCTAACCCCTAGGCACTGTATAAGCTATCGCGTGGGGTTGGGCAGTGGGCAATGTTTTATCTCAGTAGCGTAGCTTGTATTTATAAGTTGATGTATGTGTGTTTGTGAGTGTGTGTGTGTGGCTGTTTGCCAAACGTAATTTCAGCGACTTGTTAAGTAGCTAACATCAGGATGGGGCAGAAAAGAGCCGAGGAGAACTCGAGAGAGAGAACCGTCGAATATAAAAGTGACAATTTGTGGATTTACCTGGTAACTCCGAAGGCCCCGGTCGCCGGGCTTTGTGTGGAGGGATTACCTGTCGACCATAGCTGCAAACAACCAATCGTCGTCTTGCAGGTTTTGGTTTGGTTTCGTCCCGTTTCAGTTTCTGTGCCTATGAAGCGCTTTGCATAAATCACAAGAATTCACTCAAAATCAAGAGGTCAGCGTTAGGGGTCAAAACAACTACCTAACAAGCAATTCGAAGAAGTTATAAGAAGTGACTTAGATATATAGAATAATAAACGTGCGGAAAGACGACGTCCCGTGGACGAAGCATTCTGAAAAGACTTCTCTCTCCTCCCGTCGGTCTACGAAAGCTGCTTGTAATAGTCGGATTAGCCTTCCCTAATGACCCGACGGAGCTTTCAAAGATTTAGAAGGCGGAATTCGGGACGGTAGAGTGCAAATTTTCCAATAAATTCTGTTTCCTGTCGTAATTAAACGTAATTACCTCAGAGGGCAAAGCCGAAATTATCTTAAATGAAGTTGCCTGTGGGTTTTATAATCTGTGTTACCTGAGGTATGTTGGCAAAGTTAAAAAGGCGAAATTGGCCATATAGTTTAGAAGGATGGAGAGAAAGAAAGGACGGGTGGAAAGATTGTTTGTGATTCAGATGCTTATTCCTCTGTTCTTAAAGAATGTTGATCTCACTATCATGTGAATTTTTCATTAATGTTTTGAACGGAAAAGTATTTAGTTTAAAAAGTGACCGGTAAGAGAACGAATGCTGTTATTTGATTTTTTTCATCTAGCATCATACAGATTAAACAGACTTTTTCTTTTAATAATAATAATAATAATAATAATAATAATAATAATAATAATAATAATAATAACGTGGTAAAGACATTCATATTAATATGTAGATGTATAGTCTGTCGGTCCTCAAGAACGTCTCACTTTTCCGAAGTGAATTATGAACTTTTTCTTGGAAGAAAAAAACCTTCCCCTTTCTAAACTGAAGAGTCACTTTAACAAAAGTGCAAAAGCTTGTGAAGACCAACAGATTTTATCACTTGGATTCCTTTATATCAGAATTTGATATGGGCTATGTTTCTGCTGCAAGTCTGAACTCATGACTACAGTACTCATTATTCTCAGATTTTAATCACTTATTGTTCTTAGTAGTTGTGAAACTGTTCTTGGCATACGCACCGCCATAAATTATTATAGGCAGCTGCAACACTTTGAACTCACAAACATTGTTTCATGCTTAGTCATGCTGATGAATGGCGACTTTGCTTAGGAGCGCCACAGTAAATCTTGATCAGCTGGAACGCCGTGCATGGCAGTTACCCACGAAATAGGTAATGACACTGTTCGAGAACGTGGATGATATATTGTCGTCTCAATTGCACTGATGATACGGGACGATTTAGGAGATTGAGGTTTAAAGATGATTCCTATCTAGCGTCTTGTTTTATGTCAGAAAAATAATCGAGTTTTATAACGGGGGAAATAGACGTGAGGAAATGACGTAATGAGAGGATTCTGTGGAGGAAATATACGTGAGAAGACGATTGAATGGGAGGATTCTGATTCCATGAGGACCCTTTGGAAAATTATGATGGAGATGATTTTGGGTCGGGAAATGGAGAGGTGTTATTGATGGAGGAAATCGAGGTGAACGTTTAATTTTGGCTGGGAAGTGTAAATAAGCCATTGAATAATGTAGTGAGTTAAAACAAATGGTAAAAAGGAATGCAGTGAACATTTGGTCTCTTTGACTTGAAAGTGAAAAATTAAAATGAAAGAGATAAAGGTATCGATTTAAACATTCTAGGGAGGAATTATTTTCTGTGTCATGTTTACAGCAGATATGTTTTAGTCGTCAGTTATCAGTAGCATTAAGGCTAACGAATGAGTATTTTTATACCCTATGGACATTCGCTTTATTTTTACGGAGTCAGCCAAAAAGGTCATTCAATTGCCAAACAAATTTTGAAAGAACAGGACGTCCATTTATGGAAAAGAGAAAAAATATAGCTGACTGAAATTAGAGTGATACAAGATGAAAATACAACAGTTGACTAGATAAATGAATGCCTAACGAAAATAAAGCAGTAACGACAATAACAACAGCAGAGAGGTCAATGCAGTAGTCACAAGGCGTTATTCACAGCCGACGACAAAGGCCTTGGACTGTAGTGCGATTGGAGGAGAATGTCAGGAACCAACGATCCACCTCCATTAGACGATACATAAATCTTCAGAGGAAGAATTGTGTGGATATTATGATGATGCGTAACTGTGCGAACGATGATTTATATCCCACCTACACCAAAGCCAAGCAGGTATTGGTGGTGGTGGCGGCGGTGGTGGAGGAGATGCCATTCGCCTTCAAACCATTCACCGAAACGCCGAGTGAGTTCGCTTCCATAGAAGGCGGTGATGACTGCACTTGTTGTGACGTCAGGCCATAGAATTATTCAGTCTCCTATACAACGCCTTTCGAAGCTATGGTATGAATGTGGTCTTAATCAGGTGGTTTCTCTCGGTCTCGGTTTTGGAAGTGGTGGTTGGAAGCGTTCTGAGGATCTCTAGGGGATTTTAGAATGTTATTATTATTATTATTATTATTATTATTATTATTATTATTATTATTATTCAGTAGATGAACTCTATCCACATGGAACAAGCCCACAGGGGGCCATTGACTTGAAATTCAAGCTTCCGAAGAATGTGGTGTTCAATAGAAGGAATTGACAGAAGGTAATGGGAAATACAGAAAGAAGAGATCAGATATTAGAAAAGAAAAATAAAAATTAATAAATTAAATAAGTAAATATTTAAAATTTATAAATAGATTATCAAAATACAAGGTGAATTGTTCTGGGTATAGCGATGAGGAAAGTGGTACCTTAGGAGTGTCCCGTTAGGTTTGTAGAAGGAAGGATGTGTGATTTCATAGAAATACTCTACTTATTTGTAGTTTAATGAAGAAATAAACAGTATCTGCTGTCTCCCAGTGGCCGGAGACAGATTTTAATCTCACGTGTTTTGTGTATATGTATTACCGCAGCTCGGCTTAAAAACTGACTGAAGGAACTATATAGTAGAGAGGATTTTAGCTAACTATAAATATTGCTTTTATTGGTAGATATATTTGTATGTTATTATAAAGTAAATGGCAGTAAAATGGCTTTACCACTTTGAACTGCTTATTTATAAGGATTTTTATATGTATGTAATATATATATATATATATATATATATATATATATATATATATATATATATATATATATATATATATATATATGCACGTTTATTAGTAACCTATCACTCATGGGCCAGACCAGTGGGTAGAGCAGAGTATAGTATCTCAAGTTCAGGGGTTCAAACATAGCCCATGTTGAAAGGAAGCGCCATTCCAGTTTTGCGATAAAAAATCTTCTATTGAAGCGAGAATAGAAAACGTGTAAGGCTTGCGACCTCACATCCCATTCGATGCTTTACGCATAAAAGGAAGTATGTCCCATTATAGACATTTGCTATATTAACACATATGTTTTGGCTTTTTCTCAACCAAGGGATATATTACTAGTTTAGGAGTTCGTATTTCATAGGGCGAAAAAATCAACGCAATCTGTAAAGGTTTTGCAATCGCTGCCGTAATGATATGAAGAGACCCCATCCAGGGATCCCGAGATCCTCTGAAGCTAACAGAGGTAGAAAAAAAAATAAATAAAAAAAACCATACCATTCATAGAATAGCTGATGCAGATAAAGTGCTGATAGAAAAAGACGTAAAAACGACAAGCAGTGAGTCCTGTTTTAGCGAGATGTAATGACAGCGAAATTTTAAACTAGTATATATTTTTTTCTCAGACGAAAAGGAAAGTGAGAAGTAGGATGCAGCCAAGATGTGATTAAGATATACAACAGTGAGATTTATAGACTACACTGCTATACCTAAGTTGAGAAATATTTCTCCAAGAAGCCAATTTTAAAGGAAAAGTAGAGCAAAGGAAAAATAACAAAAAAGTGTAAAGGCAACCATCGGATTGAAAGAGCTGAAAATGCTTATTCATAAACATAATTAAGTAATAATTAAGTTTTCGCAGTAAAAAACATATACTACGGGTTTCATAAACTTATGCAAAATTGGAAGTTTTTTTTATTAAGAGGTTATATTTATTAAGAAGGTTCTTTTTTATTAAGAGAAAAATCTTAGAGAAGTTTACTTAGGAAGCTGATTGAAATTTAATCACATACGAATTTAAAAAAAGAGGTCATTCTGATTAACTTGTAACCAGTTTTTCAGGACCTTAATGCATATAATATAATTCATTTATGTGTAAGAATTGTGTTCGTCTGTGCTTATTTTTTTCCTAAATCCAAGCATCTTTGTTTTTACCCCATACTTAATCCGATCGATAAGAGAGGCTCGTCCCAATCCGGACGTCCTCTTTATCTGTAATCCGGATTCCAGAAGGTGGAGAGGACGGCTTTGCGGCTGTGGTCCGGCTGTCCGGCCAGGCAGATCGAACGATAAAATGGGACAAATTACCGGACAAGTGAATTAGCCCAGCGATAACGATTCAGGCTCTGACGGCCGCTGGAGAAGAAGGAGAAGCTGGAGAGAGAGAGAGAGAGAGAGAGAGAGAGAGAGAGAGATGACAACATATATCTTCCATGCGATGGAGAGACAAGACAGTTTTTTTATACTTGTATATATTTTACTAAATTTCTCTTCTGTGTTCTTTCTTTTATGAGGGTTGCATTTTTCGTAAGGTTTTTAACGTGTTGATTTCCATTTTGTCTTATTCCTTGTGTGTCTGTACACGTTTTATTACTAACTAGTGTACCCAAGCCAACCAAAGTGACAGGGTCGTGACGTCATGTTCTGATCCCTCGACTTTATGCTTTGTCCCAAAGCTTGGACTAGTGTACCTTCCATTTACTTATATGAACGACCAGTCGTGTGTGTGTGTGAGAGAGAGAGAGAGAGAGACTGTGGGTTCGGGCTGGACGACGGCAGTTGTAAGCATGGAGTTTACTACCCATAACCTATTATTGTTACATGCAGTAAAAAATAAATATATGGATATACATTTCGCTTCTCATAGTAGGTAGTTACGCATACAGTGAAAGTAACAAATACAGATTTTTTTCTAAGTGATAGGCATTGTTATGGAAACGCTTGAAAAGAATGAGAAATGTCTTTGGAGGATCAAGAGGATTAGAGAGACTTATAAAACGTCCTTTTCTTGATTTCATTTCCTTTCATGAGTATAGTATTCTTTTTTTCCACGTTATTAAACAATTCTTTTAATAATACGGAGAGACACTATGATTATTTTAAAATGCGTGGTTATATGTTATTATAAAACTGTTTGTTTTTAATAAATACCCAGCCATCATCTTGTTGCTCTAAAAGTCGGGTCTAAACACAGGTTTGGACATTCAGTTTATCTATTGTTTACCTGTTTAGCTTTTCTCATTAACATGAAATATCTTTCATTTGGCTTTTTTCTTCGTGAAACTGTTCATGCTGTGATCCGTAAATGTTTTTCGGTTTGCTATGGTCAGATCACTTAGGCAATCTTAGGATCATTGGTCTCATTAGCAACTGTAGGCATAGCCACGCATTCTTATAATTTACTGTTCTCTTGAAAAACGCTAGGTCTAAAGAAACATTAAAGAAGATTTGAAGCTGGAATGAAACCCAGAATCTTGTTTAAACACAACCAGTAGTATGCACTTGTTGAAAAGTGCCACTCAGTTTGGTCTGAAAACACGAGTGACAGGTAGTTCAAGTGATTTTCCTCCCCTTTCTGTGGGTCTTGTTCTAGTAAATTAATTAAACCTCTTTTTTTTTTTTTTTTTTTTTTTTTTTTTTCCTCCCACCCCTCACACACCTTTACTTTTAACATTTTAGCCTTCTCTATTTTATTCTATTTCAAGCCCTTCCTTGTTCATCTCCCACATTCATTTTTCATTTTTCCTCACAAATTTCCTTCCTTTGCTTTATCACTTCGCAAGCGATTCCCTCCCCCCACCCCCCACGTATTATTTAACTTCAATCCCTTATTTACCTCCTACATTCATTTTTCATTTTCCCATCACATATCCCCTTCCATGTCCTTTTCATTTCTCAGGCCACCTACCCCCTCGACTCGCATCCTGTGTTCGCACTTGTAGTCATCACTTAAACCATACGGCATCCAATAGTTATTATGCTATTATTCCGTTAAACTGACCGTAAAGAATTAAGTGCAATTATAAATTGAGTAACCATTATTCAGGGGTGATTATGTCAATAATTAAGTGTGGCAAATTAAGGTCATAAGTCAACTAGTCCTCCATAATTCTGGAGCTAGTTCTTTTTTTTTTTTTAATGGTGTTGGGGCTAAAATGCATTAGTGTATTAGATTTCATTAATGGAACTGTGGTGCCGAGAATGTTTTATTGAATATATTATACTTGTCATTATGTAATTTAGCCGAATGAAAATAACTGTTATTATTATTATTATTATTATTATTATTATTATTATTATTATTATTATTATTATTATTATTATTATTATTATTATTGGTGAGTTATTTCTGATGGTACCTTACTCATTAATTGTCCACCACTCTTTCTTTAAACTAATTAACAGCTTTGTTATTAGCATGCAGTTTATTTATATTTATTTTTGAATCACTTAAGTAAAGAAAATACGGTAATGAAGAAACCAACCTGTGGCGTTGTATCTGTGGAACTCTCGTTTGCCTTCCCAAAATAATCCTTTGTTTGATGTTTGCCATCTTAGTTTGCGCTTGTCATCGTCTCTGTTTGCGCCTTCCACCTCGCTGGCTCTCTCCTTGCTGGAGGCAGGACTCTCTCTCTCTCTCTCTCTCTCTCTCTCTCTCTCTCTCTCTCTCTCTCTCTCTCTCTCCATTCTTCTTCTTCTTCTTCATCTTCCTTCTTATTTTACAGGACTTGAAGACTCTCTCTCTCTCTCTCTCTCTCTCTCTCTCTCTCTCTCTCTCTCTCTCCTTCTTCTTCTTCTTCTTCTTATTTCTCAGGGCTTGAAGACTCTCTCTCTCTCTCTTCTTCTTCTTCTTCTTCTTCTTCTTCTTCTTCTTCTTCTTATTTTACAGGGTTTGAAGACTCTCTCTCTCTCTCTCTCTCTCTCTCTCTCTCTCTCTCTCTCTCTCTCTCTCTCTCTCTCTCTCTCTCTCTCGTGTGCTTTATCTTACTGTTGGCACTTTTCTTCATTTTTTACGCTTCCACTTTTTTTTCTTTGCAAATAAGTGTATTTCTTGAGGGACAAAAGTACTTATTTTCGTGTGTTACCTTACATTTTTCCTACTTTCTTCATTGTAGATAATTGTAATTCTTGAAGGGCTTACTCAGTTATATCTTTGCATTAATATACATCTGATACCCATCTTTTCGTGATTTTTTTTTTCCTGTTTTTATCTTCTCTTCCTCTGTTAACTTACGTACGTTTCTCCCACCTTTTTTTTCACTACAATTAAATGTACTTCGTGAAGACCTTACGTATTTCCTTGCCTTAATTTACATTTGATACACATCTCTTCGTTATTTTTTCCTGTTCTTATTGCTTTACAGAATGGCTTAAAATAACATTCCCCAGTCGTTCAGCAACAGCTCCGCTCTCCCTTCACTGCAGCCGCGATAAATTCCCATCAGGGTCTGTCACCTCGTCTCCACGGCCTTTTGTGTCCGAAAGTTTATGGGCCATCAAGCTGTTATGAACTATTTCTTACATTCGCTTGCGCAAACGTTTGTGAGAGAGGAATGAATAAATGTGAGCGTGGGCGTACGCCAACAAATAATGTTCGCAGTATTCGTGTCGTGAAAACGCTATGTCGTGATGAGGAGCGCGCTAAGGAGTTGACCAAGATTTATAGGATGGAATGTGTCTTACCTTAATGAATTTGTTGGTTTGTTTACACAACTAGAGTATCAACTCATATGCAGTAGCCCCTAACCTCCTGCCGTTTTGGGAGGAGTGAGATGAAGACTGATGGAATGTGTTCCATAATTGGGAGGTATGACCTTACTTCGTGTTATTACATTATATTATATATTTAATATATTTGTATTTTTCTCCGTGTGCTGAATTGCTTGGATGTTCTTTTAATGCAGCGTATTAATGTTGATTTTGTTAATTTTTTATCAGTTATTTAGATTTCCGGACTTCTTTTTTTTTTTTTTTTTTTTTTTTTTTTTTTTTGTATGAGTGACAGTGAAGAAAGGCCCCCCTTTTTATTAGTTTTCGGTAAAGAAAACTACTGTGCCGGCTTTGTCTGTCCGCACTTTTTCTGTCCGTCCTCAGATCTTAAAAACTGCTGAGGCTAGCGGACTGCAAATTGGAATGTTGATCGTCCACCCTCCAGTCATTAACCATACCAAATTGCAGCGCTCTAGCCTCAGTAATTTTTATTTTATTTCAGGTTAAAGTTAACCATAATCGTGCTTATGGCAACGCAACAACACAGGCCACCACAACCGGCTGAGAGTTTCATGGGCGGCGGCTCATACAGCATTACGAGTATACCGAGACCACCAAAAGATAGATTTATTTTCGGTGGCCTTGATTATATGTTATTCAGAAAACTCGATTGCGCCGAAGAAACTTCGGCTCATTTTTTACTTGTTTATTTCTGGGATTAATAGATTAATGATTTTGAAGATAAGATGGTTTTCGGTCAGGCCAGACGTCTTCTAGTTCTTCATAAAAAAAAAATTTCTATTTATGAAAGATCAATCCAAGTGAACTGAAACGAAGTGCATTTGTGATCCTTGGGACTGCGTGGGAGAATTTATTCATGACCAAGTGCTAATAAGCATTTACTACTGTAAATGTTACAGCTCGCCTTGTGGTCCATTGTAAATTGTTTTGTTTTCTTGTAGTCATAAAACAATTCACGAACAGGTATCTACCTTTCGTTGCTGAATGCAGCGTTCATAGTTTTTTTCAAATTTGTGGATAACGAGAGGTTCCCAAAAAAACTTTTTAAAGAAATTCGCTTTGAAATGGTCTTTGAAGTAACAATAGTAATTGAGGAATTACTTACATGCATATTTTCCTCCAGTATGAAAACGTATTGGAAAGCAGGGGTGGGGGGGGCGGGGCGGGGGGTGGTGAGAGCGAAAGAAATAGTGGACCTCATCCTCTTCTTGGGAATTTTATTGACTAATCAGTTTTCAGTATTTACGTATCATGGCATTCGTTTCTCTGTCTTATCAGAAATTAAATGACTGAAGGAAAGTTTTTATAGATATGGAGCTAAATCTTCAAATCAACACTTCAGGCTCCGGTTGATCGACATGTCATCGCCTGAAGTCGAAATTCTTATCAATATATTTACTTTTTTAATTGAAATTATTACTATGTTCATATAGAATCTATAGGTCACTTTTTGCCAGATACGCTTGTAATTATAATAACCACTGCGCCCTCTTAGCTTCTCGAATCCTTCACACTTTTTGGCTACGCTAGAGGACGTGGTGTTTATTACAGTTACATAACTATAATTATTTCCATATTTATTTCAGCCGGACATTTATTCACAAAAGAGAAGTTGATTAAATATTTCAACACTTCGTCAACATTCAGAACACCATTCCTCAAAATCGTAGTTCTGACGTTAGAAATCCCTCCAAGTTTTCGTTGGAATCTGGAATTCGTGCGTTTTTATTCCCACGAAAGTTACGAAAATTATTACCGAACGAATAAACGGGGTTTGACATTATATGAAAGCACAATATCCACAGATCATAACATATTTGGGCCGTGTGCAAGATAATAGTAGCTTAGATTTTAAAATTCGTCCATTTTAGTGAATTATCTTCATTTACAGTTTAAAAAAAAATTTTTTTTTTTTAGTTTTTATAACACCTGAGGAAAGAGGCGTTCAGCCTTGTTACATTAATGAAAACACAAAACAGTAGTTTGTTATGTCAGTCAGTTGTCTAGGATCTGTGCTTTTTTTTTTTTTTTTTTTTTTTTTTTTTTTTTGCACTTCCTGGGAAGTGTAGCCAGGGTGTCAGACATTTTCATTTATTTATCTATTTATTTATTTATTTCCAGATATAATATTCATGTTTTATTCAGTCTTCATTTTTCGCTTCTTGGTGTCAGTAATTTTTCCGTTATTATATCAGACTACTGTGTAGTTTATTTTCAAACTCAGGCATATATATATATATATATATATATATATATATATATATATATATATATATATATATATATATATATACATACATACATACATATATATATATATTTATATACACATACATACATATATATACATATACATATGCATTATCTTACATGATTCAATCAGAATGAAGAAGAAAATTTTGTTACCTGAATGCCAATTCAGGATATAAGACTTTGCAACGTTTTATTATTAATTTAGCTCATATTCAGACATAGGCAGTTGAGTCAACAAATAATTTGTCATTCCATATTGAAAATTGCACATTATAACGTCAGTTAATTTTCCTTTTATACTGTTTTTTTTTTCAGGACAAGAGCTTCCAGCTCTTTTTTACGTTAGAATAATTACAACGTAATGCATAGTTCTTATACTGTCTGCATTAGAATGTATATTCAAATATTACATATGGTCTCAAGTTTTTTTTTTTATTTATTTGCCTATTTATTACGTGAAATTATAGTGCACCAAAAACGAGGGAGGAAAAAATTCCTCTAATAGTTTATTGATATTCCAGTAGCAGGAGCAAATGATAGTTTTTTCGATTGCTTTGTGGTTTGTAACAACCCGCTATTAGCGCACGCGCTCCAGGAAGGACGAACTCCCCCGACATATGGATTACGCGCTGCAGACATCGCTCGACGGGCTAATGGAACGCGTTTCAGCCGGGTATAATTATTGACGTCGTCAAATAATCAAGATCTTGTTGTGGATATGTTCAGGACTTCGGGTAGTGAAGTAAGCGATGGATGGAAGATACGGGTGTGTTGAAATTGTTGAGGAAATCATTGACTGTGCAAGATGTCGTGACAATTCTTTCCTTGTGGCGGCGTCTGTAGCTTTGGTTATTGCTACGCCAGTGTGCATAGATGAATCAATCAATTATCTACACGCGAGTTTGTTTACATTAATCAGTCATTTATCTACTCGTGTTTAGAAGTTTCATCGGTCCAAACATCTTGCTGTTTCAGTTTCCGACGATGTTAACACGATATCTCCTCTTTCGATGGGAATCTCAAAACCTATTGACTTTCTGGTGCAATTCAAGAACATTATTTTTGTTTCCAATGCTCACTCCATTTGAGTTCTGTTTGTTTGTCTGTGAAGAATGACGAGTAATGTTCTCGAACCATTTTAGGAGCAATTTTTTTTTCAGCTGTGTTATTGTCTTCTCAGATTCTGTGACGTATAATTTATTTATTTTTTTGTCATTTGCCACGCATTTTTTTTTTCTATGCAAAAAAGCTTTGTAGTAACTTCTGTGGTAGTAAAATGCCACCTCATTTTTAGAAGCTTAATTAGCATTATTCCTCTTTCGTATAAATTGTCAATCATTTTTTGGTAGACTACAATAACTGTCGTAACAAAATACGAGCACACAGGATTACCATTTCGGGATACGAATGAATTCCAAGTATACTGATTTTTTTGTACTTCACACACGCACACACACACACACACACACATATATATATATATATATATATATATATATATATATATATATATATATATATATATATATATATATATATATGCTATTAGACGCCTTTTCCACTTCGAAGGGTTAACTGCAAATAAAATTAAGTTCATTTCCTAATTGCTTGATCAAAGATGAACCCAGGTGCAGAAACTTCCACGGTGTCACTTCTTCATTTGATATATATATATATATATATATATATATATATATATATATATATATATATATATATATATATATATATATATATATATATATATATATATATATATATGCACTATTGTTCTGTTCGCATAATTTGCATTAACAGTTGATTTTATATATATGCTTTTGTTCGGTTTGCATAATTTACATGAACAGTTGCGTTGCAGGAGATCCTTGTTTGAATTTATCAGCAAATGAAATGGCAGTGTGTTAAACCGGATGAATATGGATAGTTAGTGGTGGTATGATGGCAGGGGGGGAGGGGGGTGGGTTGTAACGGGGGAGTGCTCGAGTCCCAACCTCGTCTACATAACACACTGCCTTTTAGGATATTAGTATTATAGATCCTGACAGGATTCTTGCGTCATAATCTCCCTGGAGGACGAAAAGAAAAAAAAAAAGGGTAATGTTGGAAGGAAATGAGCATGAATAATTCAGGGTCATTTCGTTCCGGCATTGTGATAATCGCTGACAATTATTAGGACGAAAACATAGCCCGGACGGCGGGTTCTGCGAGCGCAGCAGTTTCATTCTAATTTCTGATCTGCGGGTACCTCCTTTAAATACGCGTCTCGCGGGCATAAAAAGAATGTGTCAAGACCTGGGACAGGGGTCGCAATTTATCGCCCCTTTTTTACATATTTATCTGGGGACCGGAGTCGCGATTGCCTTTTTAACGATTACCGTAGTTGACGGTAATAATAACGTCATTGTTTCGCTGATTGCTCTAATGACGGTCGCTTCTTTCGCAATGGCAGCTTATCGCTCACATGAATAATTGGCCTTTGCACCGCCACGAGGATGTGGTTCTAGAAATCATCGGGGATTTCAGGAGTGTCGAGTCGGGCCTTTATGCAGAAAAGGGACATGTGCATATCTCTCTGCAAGTAGAGTGCAGTTGCATATTCAGGGAGCAATTTACGACTAGTTATTAATACATATTCATAACTGCTGCAGATGCCCGGTTGTCGGCTCAGAGACTTGCATTTATTAACGTTTTCTTAGTCTCTGTATTTTCGTTTTTGATATATTAATGTTATGGTACTCTTTTTTTTACATTCCCACCTCACGGGGGTACTCATGAGTTCCTGTATTATAAAAGCGCGCGCGCGCAACCGCTTATGAGTTTATATTGGATGGGGCTGGTGATAAGGAGACATGAAAATAAACATTCATCCCTTCGAGTTCTTTGTGTGTCT
>JANJGK010008458.1:0-26424 GCA_039081455.1 Macrobrachium rosenbergii
CCTAAAAGAAAACTCTTTTATTTATTTGCCACATATTTGGATAAAAATATACAAAATAAACTACATCACCATATTTTCTACTCTTTATTACTCCCTTATTATTATTATTATTATTATTATTATTATTATTATTATTATTATTATTATTATTATTATTATTATTATTCTTCAAAAGACGAACTCTATTCCAATTTGTTCTTAAATCATTTAACGTAATTAGCTTTATAATCGTCCTGGTAATATTGTTAAAACATTATTTTGAAAGCTTCTAATAGAATGTAATGATGTAATTTGGGTTATCTATACATTTCTAATATTTCACAATCTTTCATTTTTTCCTCCAAATTATATTAAATAAATAAATTACTAAACTAAAAAGAAACCTAATTATATCAAAGATTTTATTTTGCAACCATAACTGTGACACATTTTCCTCTCTCTCTCTCTCTCTCTCTCTCTCTCTCTCTCATAGTCACCGAACCTTTTCTCCTGAGTGTTTTCTTGTTGATTGCCAGAAACTCGATACATTTTACTCAGTACAGCAATAAAAGACCCCCAAACACTGGCCAGTTTTTTATCTACGTGGCCATGTCTCAGGAATAGGCATCGCCATTTTTGCCACCAGCCTTAGGTTCAAACTTTGCATCGCCATAAAACAGCATTTTTGCTGCTGTTCTGCTGTCTGCCAATCGCGTCCGCTCATACTGACTATACGTAATGGCCATTAGCTTTCCAGCCATCCGCAGAACTCGTTGTTATCAGCCAGATATGTTTTGTTCCGATCTACAACTGACTTTTCCATTCACGCCGTTTCATTTCCAGCTGTCCTTTTCCCCTCCTGGCATATAAATGGTGTTATCTGAGTTGTCTGATGTTTAATTACTTCATCACCACCAACAAAATAAAGGGACCGACAATGACATTGGGATTTCTTTTTCTGAGTATGTTCTGTCGATTTTTTCCATGACACTTTTCTAGCTAAATATCGCCTGTTTCCGAGTTAAAGCTTTTTTCCCCTGCTTATTTTATGAGTACTCTTGCTTTTCAAATCAACGGGAAAAGCGATTGTCTGGATATGTTTAAATTCTTCCATCGATGCGTATATACAAATCCCCTATCCCATTACAAAACGTTATTTTCTTTTATAGGGTTTCACAAAGCCTAGTTAAATTATTTGTAAACTAACCAGTGATTTTAAGTAGCTAATAATAAATAGTATAATAACCTCGACGAAGGCCTTAACTTCGAATGTTATAGAAAAGGAACTCATGTAGTACGCCAATATTCTTAAGATTTAAGAGCAAGCCTTTGCCCAAATAATAACAATGAAATACGCTGGGAGGTGTTTGCTGGATAATCTTGGTGCTATAGTTGCTTTAGTACAGCATTTCAGGGGTTTTGTTTCACAGTTGTAAGGAAGGTTGCGCAAAGAATAATTGCATACCTGCAATAAGCATTGATAACATTATATGGCTATGTATCCTTGAAAAGTTTCTTTTAGTAATTATCTCACTGTATGTTCATCGGCGTGTTTCGTTAAAACAGTTCTTCACAGTTGCAGTACGTTAACGTAGGCTCCTCGTTCTGGTAAATTCCAAAACCTAACATACTAGATATCATTGCTAGTTTTCCTAATCTGAAAACTCTCAGTACTTGGTATACTATACATCACCAGTAGTCCTTTTATTCTTCAAAAAGTAAGTCTGGATAACGATCAAGTACCAAACTCTTGTCAGTTATGGGAAGTAACTCAAAAACACGGAAGGTTTTCAGGAACTCTTTTGAAATGGGGGGTCCAACTCGCTGGTATCTCGCGCAGAAAAATGACGTTCCTCGCCTCCGGAAAAGAGGAGCGGGTGGAAAATCTTTACAAATATTTTCGACGGATCCTTTCAGAGTACTTTTTCACCTAACCTTGTTCAAGAGAGAACATTGGCGTTACACTTTTTCAAATTGGTGTTAGGCGAGAGATTTACTCAGACTTACAGACGGTATTAATCCCAAAGTAACTATTTACAGGTTTTCTTCGTGCAAACAAGTAATCTAGAGCTTGAACTAATTTTTTCAGACGCATTTTACGATTTGTTTTTCATCGTTGAAGTTCATTAAAGTATATTTTGACGGCTTCCGTGAAGAGAATAATTTCAAATTCATAATAATTCATGATAGGGTAAAATGATTATACGCCGTTCAAGAAAAACATAATAAATAAACAGGAAACCTAAATGTATATTAAAAAAAAAAAGCCAACTGCAGAATAATATTGACAACGCCGTGAACAATGAATTTTAATGGGAATATAACAAACTTTTTAATGTGGCTAATCTAATGAGCAAAAAGAATGCGTAATGCAAATTAGGAGAGGTATGTTATTCAAATGAAAACCATAAATTACAATTTTCACTAGTGGGTCCAGACTGCCAAATATAAGTGTCGAACATCCTATACCCCACCCACCATCCAGTATTCATTTTTTTTTTATAATCAGCCGTTCTTCATTCTCATTACATAATCCTACCACCTAAAGTGTTCGAATCAACCTTTTATTTATAACAATATTTCATTTTTTGGTTACGTAAACTTTATATCTTGGCATTATGTATTGTTCAAGCCTTATTTAATGCGCCTTTACAATGCATAAAGATGATCTCAGCTGCTTCCGCCACTGTCTCACATTCGCCTTCCCCATCAACTTCCCTTCCATGAGGAAAAGTTAGTTCGATACATATTTCAGAATTGTAATCGTCTACCTTCGCAGATAATTTACAGAATTTTTAATTGAGTACACATCGTTTATGCTGAAAACTTAACGTGATCTGCTGAATTTCTTCACGATACAAGTAAAGATTTTTTTTTTTTTTTACTTTTAGCGTCCTAGATATAATTTATTTTGGCTCAGAGAGTATAACGAACAACTTTCGGTTTTCAATAGAAATCTCATTGGAATTACATCGCCATTCAAGGATGTTTTCCCGCAGTACTATTTTTGTGAGGAAATATCCAGCGTAAATGAAACGCTTGACGTATTCACTTTCTTATAAACCTAAAGGATTGAACCGAACGAATGACTTCACTTTTGATGACCTGCCTCAAGGATTTCGAGCGTGTCCGAGGTGACTGCCTTTAGTTTAATCAAATATCTCGAGAGGAACAGATTTCGATAAAACTTGAAAAAAATAATCATTCAGCTCTGAGTTAAATATCTAACGATCATAAACTTTCGGAGGAGATCGATGAGAGATGGACGATCTTTCACAGAGGAAAATATTTCGCTCAATTTATACTTAAGGGATTTTCTCAGTCGAACTTCATGATTAGCGTTTGTTTACGGAAAGGGACGTATTTTATTATCTCTGTAATTAATAAAAAAGTAATAGTTTAGAAACTGGACAGTGTGTTCTACGAATTTTGATTTTAAAGTAATTATGCTAATCAGTAGATGTTCAATGTTTTTGAAGGCCCTGTACATTGCACGGCGTTGAAGGCCTTCAAGATGATGATGATGATTATGAGGACATTTCTCCCCCGACCGTAAATCGAAGCTGTGCACAGAGGAGACATTCTTTTGTTTCCTTTCCTTTCGTATTTACAAACGTTCAGTAAAAACCCCAGGATCCAGAAACATTTTGAAATCGAGGGGTTCTCTTACAATAATTTCAAGTACACAAGTATTTTATAAATATAAAAGCATTAGTAGATGAGAGTACAAGTTATAATATCTTCTTAAATCTTTTTGTTTTAATATTAATGCGAAAATAATCATAAAACTGAAGTGTAATTTTGAATACGCACGCAGATATGAACACATATGTATCCATGAAATGTTTACATGTGCACATTCAATTACGCTCAATACTGGACAGTGAAAATCATAAACGAGACTATTTTCAGACAACTCCACTTCGTGTGTAAAAGAACAATTTATCGGCAAACAATTTTAATTTATATTAGTTATCTAAAAAGTTGTAACTATTTCAGAACAGTGTAAAATTAGAAAACAGTAATTTTCATCTATAATCAAAGCCTTTCTCCAAGCAACTCCGTGCACTGCAAAACATCTTCGTCTTTTCTGTGTTTACCCGGTTCAGACCCTCGACCCCTTCAGAAATTCTGTATTTCTTTTTTTCTTTTTCAGATGCCCCTTAATCGAAACCACAATAATTTTCGAAGGAAGAAGAGGTTGCGTAAAAGGGTCTGGCATGCCAATGGCATTCGGCTGCTCGGCAACAATCTCCGGGCCGGGAAGTTATGAGCCCGATGCTGTTTATGGGAGCCCCCATCTCAACAGGTACCCCTCAGGAAAAATGTCCAGAGCAATGTTTTTCCTTAAGTGGTAATATTCTCTCTCTCTCTCTCTCTCTCTCTCTCTCTCTCTCTCTCTCTCTCTCTCTCTCTCTCTCTCTGTGTGTGTGTGTGTGTGTGTGTGTGTGTGTCTTATACGCATGCAAAACCGCTCCCTCTTTCCGAAATGCTTCAGTTGAGTATACATCATATGTTTCTGCTACTCTCTCTCTCTCTCTCTCTCTCTCTCTCTCTCTCTCTCTCTCTCTCTCTCTCTCTCTCTCTCTCTCTCTCTCTCTCTCTTTTGACTCTGATTTTGTTCATCATTCTTTCCATTTCTGCGCTAGTGCTGCGCATACAGGCGTACGTTCGCCCGCATTTCAGTTACTAGTCATCAATAAATATACACTATAATTTCCGAGAGAAGCATAAGCTATGGAGTAGCTAGCGGTTATATCCACTTAGGAACGTTTCATCTCCCCTGAATTAAGAGAATGTGGCCAGTAATTTTTTATGTGTTACAGCACCATCGATGTTCTGCATAACAGGAGTGTTAATCACTAATTTCCATTTATTAATTATATCCTGATTTTATGGAATCTTTTCAGACAGTTTCACATAAGAAAGGAACGGTTTTCATCATAAAGATAATTGGTTATTCTCTTTGTTCCATCTTACTTTCCACCCTTTCCTAACAATTGATTCATAGCGCAACTGCGGGGTTTTCCTCCTGTTACACCTTTCAACCCTTTTACTCTTAATTTCTGTTTCAGCGGTGAATGACGCCATAGGTCCCAGTGCTTGGCCTTTGGCCTAAATTCTATATTCAGTTCAATCTTGCTTGTAAACGTTTTTGTTATTGCTTATGAGATTTAATATTCATATTTATACTTTCATACTGAATACATATCGCAAAAATTTGACTTTACTTTAATGTTCACGCTGCATCGAATTGGGCACATTGCCAGTTTTTGTACGAAAATGCTAAAACATATTCATGTCATTTTTTTTAATTGTCTGTATGGTTACAACACTAACCCATAAACTAAATTTCTGCGTTGTAAAACACCGTACTACCATGGTAAAAACTAAACAGTGTATGAATAGTTAAAACGAGAGAAAAGAGGCATGGTCATTACCATAAAACTATCGATCAATCTTTGAGAACCCGTTGTATTGGAGGTTTCGGAGTTTCAACCATACCCTGACTTTGCTTTTGTAAACTGCTGCCCATAAACTATTTAAAGTCTCTCCATCGTGCTGCCGGTTGATTTTTTTCTTATTTTTTATTTTATTTTATTTAATTATTATTATTATTATTTTTTTTTTTTGGTGGG
Source organism: Macrobrachium rosenbergii (assembly GCA_039081455.1). Classification (NCBI taxonomy): domain Eukaryota; kingdom Metazoa; phylum Arthropoda; class Malacostraca; order Decapoda; family Palaemonidae; genus Macrobrachium; species Macrobrachium rosenbergii. Next base: position 5,619 of record JANJGK010008458.1, read on the forward strand.
GGTTTCCTTTCATCTGATATTTTACGATGCCTCGACACGGCACAATTTTGGAAAGCCTTGCAAACATTTTAAGGTGGAAGACCCTTTTCTCTTATCGTTTCTCAAGTTTTCGATGTACTGCAATTATGCAATGATCGCCTTTTTCTTTTGTTTTTTGTCTCTCCTTAAGTTGACGTAGAAAATATGGAAAATTAATTTTGCGTATCCTTTTGCTCAATATCTTGTTGATATTTTTTTTTTTTTATTTAGAGTACGAGTAAGTTGTAAACACCGATCCAAGTATGTACTGAGAATAGTTCAATTTCTTCATAGAAAGATGGTCTACCCTATGCAGAGGAACGATAATACTGAAAGCATTCGTAACACAGTTTACCCATACATATTTATGCGCTGATGAAGAACATTACTTGCATTGTTACTGAATGCTATATAAATCGATATATATATATATATATATATATATATATATATATATATATATATATATATATATATATATAAAACAGGCAGACTGACGTTGTCTTTTACTTCTCGCTATATAGGAGTTGTATAGTCTAATAGCAAATCCAGTATAGGAGGGATCAAATCTACAAGGCCAGCTGGTGCGTATCAGTTAATTTCTTTAAAAACTATCAATGAATATTTCCCTAATATAAAAGATGAAGACTTTTTGCATGCCAATTTAAATACTTTTGGTCTTAGATTTTTTTTACTGGCACGATACGGAAATGGATACTATTTGCATTATTCTCCATGTTATTTCTCGATTCAAAAAATAAAACGATAGTCATTTCAGACGTTGAAGAAATGAGTCCGGTGTTGCATCAGCCAGTAAAGTATTGCTCAAAGATAGTTTTTATTTACGTTATCTTTTCCCCTGGGTGCACGATCACTATAAAACCTGGGCATGAAGTTTCTTGTGCAATAACTCTAGTGTTCACAGATCAAAATGATTCAAAGTGAACAAGTCAAGCATTTTACTTTGTTGTGGTAAATTTTATAAGAAGACTTGTGACCAGTATGGTCTGAAAGCTACAATCCGGTCCATAGAAGAGAAAGGCTTCTTATACTTATTGCCACCGGGGCAGTAAATAAGACTCAATTTATTGCCTCAAAGTAAACTTGTTGCTAGCATCAATTGTGTCTGACTTATGTAATCAAGGACCTACTCCTTGGAGATCTGAATGATTGGCTGGTGAAATATTAGAACAACGCTTCATTTAGTCAACAGCAGTCTAAAGAGCAATCATAGTGGGTACTTCGCAGTACTAAGTATGGTTTCGCACCTTCCCCGCCCCACCAAATTCAGTATAACGTATTCTATATATTTCCCCAGTTCCCCTGCGGTAAATTATACATTATAACCAATATCTCTTGATGATGATGATGATGATGATATATATATATATATATATATATATATATATATATATATATATATATATATATATATATATATATATATATATATATATATATATATATATATATATATATCTCCACTAGGGGGATTTGAATCTCTGACAAGTTGCATTCCAGGCCAGTGGTTGAATTCCGCTGTAGCCTACTCAAGTTGACTACCTCATTATTTCCTGTCGATTCCCTTTCTAGTTATAGAAGATGAAATAAGGTGTATATTTCAATTACAATTTTCTGTTTCGTGGTCAAATCAAATAAAGGGTCAAAATAATAAAGGAGATTATCATACTAGTGCCAAAATATACTAAGAGAAATTGCTAGGTAATGCAATAAATAGAATAAAGTTTTACTAAAGCAGAGAAACAGAGGAAGACACTAATTTTTGGTATGAAAAAACAACGGAGCATAAAAACATATTCGTGCAAAGATTTATTCCGAGCTGAAAGACTGACCAGCGATAAAAAAAAGGATCTTACATAACATTTGCATAGGACGCCTCCAAACATGCACAGCTGAAGTCATCGCTCTTGTTGTGAGCACGACTTGGCAAAAGATGACTTTTCCTATGATATCACCGCATTCGTATTATTCTTGTAGAGAAAAAGTACTAGAAAAGCGGAAAAAAAGGAAGAAGAGTATGTCTCAGGTATCAGCTTAATGAATGCGCAAACTTTAAAGAAAAAAAAATTGTCATATATATATATATATATATATATATATATATATATATATATATATATATATATATATATATATATATATATATATATATATATATATATATATATATATATATATATATATATATATATATATATATATATATATTCACGCACACACACATATATGTATATATATATATATATATATATATATATATATATATATATATATATATATATATATATATATATATATATATATATATATATATATATATATATATATATATATATATAAGTTCCTCGTTGGGAGAGTCGGTAGAATTGTCGGCTAGCACTCTGCTAGGCCCGAGTTCGCGTCTCCGGCCGGCCAATGAAGAACTGAGGAATTTATTTCTGGCAATAGAAATTCATTTCTCGGTATAATGTAGTTCGGATTCCACAATAAGCTCTAGGTCCCGTTGCTAGGTAACCAGTTGGTTCTTAGCCACGTAAAATAAATCAACTCCTTCGGGCCAGCCCTAGGAGAGCTGTTAATCAGCTTAGTGGTCTGGTTAAACTAAGGTATACTTACGAGTATATATATATATATATATATATATATATATATATATATATATATATATATATATATATATATATATATATAGTGGTGGTCGCTTTTTACCAGATATATTTGTAATTGTAAAAGTCGCAATGCGCATATTTGCTTCGTTACTAAACCCAAGTATTTTCTATTAGTCAATTGTTTTCTCTTGGATATCATGCTGAGACCTCAATACGGGATCTCATTCTACTCTTGCTCTGTTTTGTTTTTATGTAATACCTTTCTCTGGCCCGTGACATTACTCATTACAGTTCTATAAAACTGGAGGAACGCCATGGTAGAGGCAAAACAAATAAACATTTTTATTTATTTCTGATGCAAATGACTGTATTCACCCATCCATGTATTTCTATGTCCTTAATCTGTCTTGACTCCCTCTTACTTAGGGTTCAATAAACAGTGTTTTAGCATTTTTGTCGATCACTTAATTAATGTCTAATATTCTCTGCATATCTTGATCATTTCGGTTTACTTTTATCAGCAGAGGTTACATTTTTCTCAGTTTCCCATTACAGTTATAAAAGAATAGACATTACGGTGTTTATTGTAGGGGAAGTCGAATTTCAATTATTAATTTTGCCTGGCGTAAGTGTAAGAAAAAATCGAAGCTACAAGGGGTACAAAATTAAAAGTAAATACAGAATATCTAATGCAATTGTAAATAGATATAATGAAGTTACGCCCGTCTGGTTTGGATCAAAGTAAATTACAGAATCTTCACTTAAAAATAAGCTTATTAGATGTTATCAAAAAAGAGAGTTAAGTAATTTGTATTGAAAAAGTGATACCATGCACAAATTCACCTTTTATTTTCGATACCCTGACAGTTTTTCTTCAGAATTTTAGAGAGAAAGATTCAGTTTAAGTATCTTTTATTCTGAGACAAAGGAAAGCCCTTTATGTATTACTGAATGTATTATGAAAATGTATTCTTTAATGTGCCTAAGTTTGCTAACCTTTTTTTTTTAATAGGAATGAAATAAGTTACTCCGAGGTCAGTGGAGGTTTTTTTTTGTTATTTCTGGAGCGGTAAAAAAAAGTTCAAAACTTAGTGCAATCAGTACCAGAGAATTTGAATCATAAAAGGTAAGTGCAGTGCATTAGATTTAATAAATATATTCAAAAGTTGAACAACAAAAATTGATAATGCATATTTCTTATAATTCACCGTTCAGTTGTCGAAAACACAGTCAGAGGAGAGCCAACAAACAACATGTAATTAACTTCCGTGCAAGTCGCATTGCTAATGAGTCCTGAAGCCTGTTGTTTCCATTAGTGTTCCCCTGACACTCGAGCGCAAAAGATGGTCCTCAAATATTTCATGAAGAGGTTTAGAGAGAACCACTGCAAAGCAAAGTGAAATATATCCAGTCATAAATCTCTCATTTAATTGTCAGTTACGGCATTCACATATCACACGCAAAGGTGGGCATTTGATATTGATAGAGCGGAGCGCGAGAAGGCTTTCACGGAGGAAGGTGCTTAATGGCCCAGTGCTCTAGTATCTCTGTACGATAGAACAGATTTTCTAACTGGACAAGTGGAATAAATGGCTGTTGTCAATTAGTGTGGGAATAACTGCAGTAATCTAAGTTCAAGGCTACTTATTAAATGTATCAGTTATAAATTTCAAACTCATTAAATCAATTCTCCACCTGTTACCTGAAAATTATTAAAATAACCACAGATTTTTTTCACCAAAAAGAAGCTTGCAGCTAAAATTGTTTGTCATTAAAACTTCTGAAGGATGCAGCGGAGTAGAAAGAACTTTATGCAAAAAAAAAAAGAAACAAAAGAAAAATAGTAAGCTTGGGAACAAGTTGACTGATGTTTGCATGCTTAGTGAACTACTGAAAGTTGTGAGACAAAAACCACTAAGTCGACTTCCTTTGGTTCATGGAAGAAATATTGGGAAGCTGGAAGGAAGGATACATCACGTGTACCTTCAGCTTATTCAGCTTGCTAAATTCCACCGAGAAAAACCTGAATGATTTATAATTGGTGCTTTGCTCTGTCATCCGGAATACTTTGGAAGGAGTTATATTATCTGTTTATTTTTCTGTTCTTTAAATTATTTTTTCTTTTCTAATGACTGCCTTCCCTGTCTGTATTTCTTATTACCTTCTGTTACTTCTTTCAAATGAACGCCATACTCTTTAAGAAGCTTGAATTTCAAGTCAGTGATCCCGGTGGGCGTCTTCCATATGAATACAGTTCATCTTATGAATAATAATAATAATAATAATAATAATAATAATAATAATAATAATAATAATAATAATAATAATAATAAGAAGAAGAAGAAGAAGAAGAAGAAGAAGAAGAAGAAGAAGAAGAAGAAGAAGATTATTATTATTATTATTATTATTATTATTATTATTATTATTATTATTATTATTATTATTATTATTATTATTATAAACAAATTCACAAAATTTATAAGATGACGTTGTTTTGTGACTGCAATTTACTTTATTCAAAACATAATTACGTGTTAGGAATTAATGACAGTAACACGATGCGAGACTGAATAAAAAAAAACACTCCACATACAGACACTAACAAGCAGAGAGAGAGAGAGAGAGAAAGAGAGAGAGAGAGAGAGAGAGAGAGAGAGAGAGAGAGAGAGAGAGAGAGAGAGAGAGAGAGAGAGAGAGAAGGAGGGGTTGCTAATTTCCACTTAACTGTACAAAGTAAGTTCTGCAAGCGAGAATCTATGTAAATCAACTAAGCGTTTTAGCTACGAACACAGCGTTAGATTGTCCTTAAAATTTAGGATCTTCATCGAACATTTCTCTCGCATTTTGAGAGAAAGCCATTTCATTAATGAAAATAATAATTTCATGTTTGCCATCACGTGGTCCTTCCAGTCTTAAAAACATTTAACTTCCACGGGGAAATATGGTGACTGGTTATCATGCAATATGTTGTTATCGTGTATGGAAGATATTTAAGTAATATAACATGGATCTGTCAGTGGTTCTTCATGGTTATTCAGAATCATTAGTAAACTTATAATCTTGCCCCTTATTCCGATTTAGACTAGCTGGAGATAATCATTGAAAATCTCCACCAGATGTAGCATCGTCAATTATTGTGCTCAGAAAAGTGTTCTTGTCATTAAAATACAAAATATTTACCGTCTCCATACATAAAGTAAAAAAAAAAAAAAGGGGGGGAGGGGAATTAGCTACTTATATAAGAAGTGACTTCTTACCCATATCTACTCTGTAACTGATGTTACCTCGATAAAAAAGATATGGTGTAAAACCCTGCTTCCTACAGAGAATACTCATCAACAATGTTGTAGTCCGAAGCATTTTTCTGAATCATTCACTCTGTGACTCGTGTTCATTCTCATGCTTCCTGAATACGGTATCGTTCCAATCTCTTGTTTCTCTTTTGTTCTGTGCTTTCGACAGTGGGAAGCACCGGTCCGCCTCTGTAGTGTCACCACATGCATCCTTACACTAATCCAGTACTTGTTCTCTATAAGTATTTAAGCAAGATAGTAGGAAGAGAGATGAGAAATACCAACCCCTTTTTATTGGAAATATTTCACATACAGTGGGAATAGAGATAAAAGAGAGGGACTAAGAAGGGTTCAAATAGAAAAACTGGATAATAAATGATGGACACATAAGTCCAGATGTTATTTCGGGATGATATTCTTATTTTTGTTGTTACACTTCCTTCATTTATTTAGAATCTCTCTCTCTCTCTCTCTCTCTCTCTCTCTCTCTCTCTCTCTCTCTCTCTCTCTCTCTCTCTCTCTCTCTCTCTCTCCATTAACCTCTACTTTGCTCTTGACATATGTTTTCAGCCACATTGTCTTTCAATGAAAAATTTTGCAGAGGGTTTTCATCACGAATCTTTTTTGTCTTCCTGCAGAACAAGATAAAATTAGATCTCTATTGGAAGTCTAATGATTTCAATAGAAGCGTGTAGGATTTTCTGTTGTTCTGGAACCATTTGCAACATATAAATCAAACCTCTCTCCATAACTGATAGTTCAGGCAAATTGTTAAACTGCTGAAATTATTTTACCCCTTTTGGTATTCGACTAGATGGGAATATTTCATGCAAGAAAGAGATTTTCAGAAAAAATATGTGATTCACTATACTTTGGATTGTCTACATACCAAAAGATAAATACAAAAGAAAATGAAGTTCATAATGATTCTGGGGCTTTGTCTTCATTTATTTAAAAAAAACGAATCATTCTTTAGAAATACTTATTGACTTAACCATTAATTGGGGATTATATGGTGCCGTAGTCGTCTGGATCATTAAGCCATGATTTTTTTTCAACATTAATTATGTTTCCTTCGAATCCTAAAGTACATGGGAGTAATTGCATTCCTATTTTCTGTTTCCTTCCGAAGCAATTAAGGCCTTAACAAGATCGAACCCTCTCATTGGTTTAACAAATGAAAAAGAGAGCGTACTGGAAAATATAAGAGGAGAGAATTTTAGACTTGTCGAAACAATTCCGATAACTCTGAGTCCTATTCATTTCAAAGAAATAAAAAATGAATGAAACTCGACTGAAAATTCAACGAAGTTTTCGCTATAATTTGTGCGGGATTTTTTTATTTCCTTAAAAATTTTGGAAAATAAACCAATGAATACATGGAACCCTCCTAGCTCGGGTGCACTAGAACTCAAACTGATATATAATTGGCAAAAATATTGAGAGGAATCAATTCAGTGCTTTTTGCAGCCTGATATGTACATTTTTCCTTTGCTTGTGAATGAGAGAATACTGGATTGGGGCCGGGGAAGGAAGGGGGTGGGTGTGGGAGAAGTTAGTTGAGATAACATACGAGGCGAGGGTTGTGGTACTATATGTAATGTAGCTCCATAAGGTTCTTTGGTTGTAAGTGTCGGTGCGCCATTTTCAGAATCATCGAAATTATTCTGTTCCAAAGTCAGAAAAATATTCATTATAATAAGAATGAGAATTTGAATAATTGCAGTGGAAATCTATACATTGTAAATAGTGCACTCAGTAACAGTCTCTTTAAGGTAATGTTAATGTGATTTACCTACATCTTTCAAGTGAAAAACCGCAATTTTGAATCATATCCATTTTATAACCCAGTTATAAATAAAAAATCTATGTCTAACAGTCTATCCCTCTATCTGTCTAGAAACCACATTATATATATATATATATATATATATATATATATATATATATATATATATATATATATATATATATATATATATATACACATATACATATATATATATACATACATATATAAATACATATACATACACACTCACACACGCACCTCCAGAGCTTTCAATACTTTTAACGGGGTCTGTCTTTTTTATCAAAGGCTACGAGAGTAGAGAAGTGATAAGCCTCTTACAGATGGGTTTACGGATTAAGGTATTTGAAAGTTCTAAACGGAAAACGATATTTTAAGTCTCAGAGGCTTTATTTCAAGGTAAAAATTATTGTCCCTCCCGTAGGCGAAATAATGATAATTACGTAATTAGTATTTGAGAAATATTAGCGGTTATAACAATTTAGGTGTTATTTAGTAGTATTATCGATCTGTTTAGGGTAAGTACCCTTACTTTTTGAATCCCTTTTAATGTAAAGAACTATTTCACGTTCTTGAATTTCCATTAATAGCCGCAACTGGAAGGGGAGTTTCGCTCTGTGATGCCACAAAACGTTAAGTTTAAGGACCAGTTGTCAGGATCTATGTTACTTCTACCCTTGTATCTTGAAGGAAAACCTCAGTGGCGTAGAGTAATTGGGTAACTTTGCAAGTAGCCTTTACTGTCTTTGTAGTCTACGAATACTCTTCCTAGCGCAAAAAGACACCATTTGATAACATACAGGGCACTAAATTTCCACATATTATATTTCGTTTAGTGTACCTAAATCTTACCGTAATTTTGCAGCAATGACGCACTCATCATAATACATAAAAGAATATGATACAGAGTATTTGATTAACCATCTTGATCTCTAGAAGTACTTCTTACAGAGATATTTCTGCCCTTGGATCTAGCTGACCTTACTTTCTTTTGGACCCTAATAAATTATTCCATTCCAGATAATATAAATGTTAACATTAGTAGTATGCTATTAAGAATGTTCCAGTTCTTAATACTGAATAAACTATAATTACGTTCGAGCACTGATATGCCTGCGTTACTTAATAATTTTTTTTTATTTCATAATAACAGTAATAAGTCAGATGCTTATAGTATTAATATTGATATGATCTTCCGTGTCCTAAAGCGTATAAAACGTTGTGATGGGAGATTAAATCACATAAAATTAATTCCACTAAACCAAATTAAGCCAAAATACCGAGCTTTCTTTCTTTTGATTATCATTATGCCCTGAATCCCCACTAAATTATGTATATTCAAGCGTTTATAGACAGAATGCCCAGTTACAATGAAAATAATTAAAGTCATTATTTTAGTAGCAAGGAATTCAAACCAGAATTGATGGTGCAATCAAAGTGGTTTATGTGTTTGCACTTAAGCGGTTTTACGTCATCGTTAATTATCGTTTTTGGATGAGTCCGCAGAAGTAAACTTTATACTGGATTCTTGGAGGGACCCTGGCATATACATACACACATACATACACACACAAACACACACACATATATATATATATGTATGTATGTATGTATGTATGTATGTATGTATGTATGTATGTATGTATGTATGTATGTATGTATGTATATACGTGTGTGCATTTTTGCGTATGATAACTTACATAAGTGTCTCCCGACAAGGAAGTATATACATAGTCTTGAAATTGTCCTTAGGTGGGGAGCCTTGAGATTAGAAAAGTTCTTTTTCCTTTTTTATCAGTTAAAGTATTTCGAAACTGAGACCTATTATCTGTAATAGCCTTCTTGACAGTTAAGAAGCAGTTTCAGGATGCATGCTTGTTTTAGCCTTATCTCTTTCTAAGTAATATTGAAATTATACACAAAATCATTGAGACAGAAAAAACTACACTTTCCATAAAAGTAAAAGTAAAAATAAACTTCCTCTTTGCCTCTGCCGTGAATATGATAGATAGAACTTAGTTATTCATTTGCGTTTTAAAAATCCTGAAGAATTTTCGGAATTCGTCGAGTACAAATTAGGACAGCAAGTGCTCAGAGCGTGAAGAATGATGCCAACAGCACTGATTTATTACAAATAAATATAATCAGAATTGCTCGTTTATTTTCTCTTCAGACTATTACAGGTTTTCGGTAGAAACCGCACCCAAAAACCTCATGGAACAAGCTCTTTACCTAGTTTTAGTATTAGTATTTGGTTTCAGTTCTAGATTGCGTAAGTGAATGTAAAGCTTTATTCAGATTCAAGACATTACTGAAAATTAGCGCTTGTCCTCGTTCAACAGTTCCCGTTTCCTGTTTATTAAATTTTTCACAAATCCACGTGAAACTCAACAGTAAGAGAAAGAAATTTGCTGCGCCAATGCAATGATCTTGTCTTCCCTCAGTCATGGCCCTTTGAAATTCATCTCCGCGGTTAAATTCACTTTGTTTTCCCCCGTTTCCTATCACGGATGACTTCATGAGTGATGGATATATCCAAAAATCATGGTAAAGTTTCCAGCTGTAAATTGCAATTAAAGTTTTTAAGCCTTTCCATTATATTTATCAGTAAGAACCAAAGCTACTTACCCCTTTTATGCTTCGTGTCAAATTCCATTTTAAAATAAGTTACATCATTCTTATCTCTAAAAGTCTGTGATCGGTATCTCATATTAAAAGTAAGATGCATCTGGGAGTATTATTAAACACGATAAAATACTGAAGCAGATAAAAGTATTAATTAATATTTGGAGCAACAACAGAAATTTATGATTATTGCTTATTTCATTAATACAGTAACTAATAAGACTCAGTGATGATGAAGAATCAAGTAAGCAAATATAAAATCATGAAAAAATAAAAAACCTAATTATTTAATACTGTCCCAAAAGTAATAAATAGGTACAAGAAAGCAGTAGAAAACACAACAAAATAAACTACTATACCCTAAAACAACATATTATTCCAGCGTTCCCACAAATGGCATACTATCTAAGATCATAGGAGATCTAAAAGGTCCTGAGGACTCGGTCCAATTCTTTAGATATTCAGAAAAGGGAAGGAGAGGGAAAGAGGGGGGGGGGGTGTGAGAACACAGACCCTCATATGGTTTTCCAGAACGTATATATACATTTTTTGTTTTATTTCTGTGTCAATCTTAACTTTCATGTGAACTTCCTCCAAGCATGTATGTGTTCCCTGCATTCTCGAGCGCGCGTTTATGCTAGAGAGAGAGAGAGAGAGAGAGAGAGAGAGAGAGAGAGAGAGAGAGAGAGAGAGCTGGAACCACAAGGAGACCTGATAACGATGTTACACAGTAGAACCGGAATACCCTATAGAGCCACCCAACATTCTTCCCTCTCCAGAGAGCGCAGAAAACGGGAAACGTTGTCGCAATGTTCATAGCCCTAATGCATTCCAGCAGTTTTGTCTCCTTGTGGTTCCAGCTCTCTCTCTCTCTCTCTCTCTCTCTCTCTCTCTCTCTCTCTCTCTCTCTCTCTCTCTAGCATAAACGCGCGCTCGAGAATGCAGGGAACACATAAATGCTTGGAGGAAGTTCACATGAAAGTTAAGATTGACACAGAAATAAAACAAAAAATGTATATATATATATGTGTGTGTGTGTATGTGTGTGTATGTGTGCGTGTGAGTGTAAGTGTGTATGTATGTGTGGGTATATATGTTGTGTTTATACGTGTTAAATCATATTAACATGGGCATCAACTTGCTTCGAGCCGTTGTTATCGGAGACTATCGCACTGTGCGAGTAAACCAGTCTTGGTAACCCAGGACCTGACTACGAGATTATTGGAACATAAACATCTGGCGAAGATTTCCCTCTCCTGGCACAGAGCAACACAACGTTTTTTTTTTTTATTCACTTGAAACATTTCCTTTATACGCAAGACTGTTAAGGAATGTTTTTATTTTTTACTAAGTCAAACGTTGTGTTTAGATTTGAATGTGTGCGTAAATATATACAGTATACACACACACACACACACATATATATATACATGTAGAGAGAGAGAGAGAGAGAGAGAGAGAGAGAGAGAGAGAGAACCCATACCTGTATAGTGAAAAAAGTGGCATGCTAAAAAATTTTTCCTGATTGGTTTTCAGCTGACATTTTCTATTGTTGCATTGTTCCCTGGCTTTGATTTTTTTTACTAAGTGTCATAAATACTAAATTTGCTGTTCTGATTTTCATATGCATTTATTCACGCCTTCTTATCAGCCTGAAGGATTTCCTGTGGTTGAGTTTATTTGCCCCATGTCTCTACTGTGATATAAACGAGGATTTGATCAAACTCTTGGGCAACTGGAGACCTATAATGATTCAGCAATACACACACAGAATAAGTAATTTGTCTCTCCCGATCTCTTCACTGCTTTCCAATTCAGTATTCGTTTTCCCCCCTCTGTTAAAACTATCTCCATTTTAGTTTCTTTTTTTTTAGATCTCTGAAAAGAAAATTATTGTGACGGGTTTGTCTGTCAGTCCGCAATTTTTTCTGTCCGCCCTCAGATCTTAAAAACTACTGCTGCTAGAGGGCTGTAAATTGCTATGTTTATCACCCAGCCTCCAGTCATCAAACGTACCAAATTGCAGCCCTCTAGCCTCAGTAGTTTTTGGCCGTGGTTAAAGTTTCGTGGCCGCGGTCCATACAGCATTATACCGAGACCACCGAAAGATAGATCTATTTTCGGTGGCCTTTTTTATACGACGTACAGAAAACTCGATTTCGCGGAAGAAACTTCGCCGCATTTTTTACTTGTTTAATATGTCTCTGTTTCCTTACTGTCATGTAATTGTTATGACATCGCAATCGCGATATCTTCATAGTGAAACTCCTCTTCAACATCTGTCAAATTCTTTCATATTTGCTACCTATAAAAGTCGACATTTTTTTTTATAGAAATGAATGTTATAGTGTCTAGTTAAAGGTCTTGCTTTAGCCGTCTCTCTGCCACTTAATCAATTGTCATAAGACATAATTGCAGCAGAATCTCATTAAACACCCCGTACATGTTTTATCTACACTTTCAAGATTCTTCTCATAGTGAAACACGTCCGCTGTTGCAAACTTCTCTAAGTTCTATAAACAAACACTGGATTATCATCTATAGCTCTTCTCATAGCATTCTAATTGCTTGTAATGCTTCTCATTTAACACAGCTTTTGAATAGGATCATTTTTTCTTTAAGTTTTTTTTACTTTTCTTTCCTTGTAAAGGACCGTGTTATTCATCGTGAACAAAAAAAAAAATTTAAATTTTGCAAGTTCAGGGTCAAGGGACATAGTTATAAAAAAAAAACTTTCGAGTAAAAGATAAAAAAAAATAAAATGGGAAACTTAAACGAGTCACTCGAACGTAAGACAGGATTCCATCCCAGTTACCTGCGTAAAGTAACGTTGAGAAATGCAACGTCTTTCGAGGCATCATAAACTCTTTTAAAACATTAAGCTCGACGGAATATATTTCAAAACGTATCTCTCAGGTTCTGAGAGAATTATATCAGACTGAAGGCTTAATTCGCTTATTATCTCATTTCTTTTTAAGAGACCTTGGGATACCATCTTCTTCTGTTAATGCGCCCAAGTTTCTTCGGCGCAATCGAGTTTTCTGTACAGCGTATAATACTGCATGAAACTCTCAGTCACGGCTCATGAAACTCTCAGCCGAGGACCATGAAAATTTCAGCCACAGCCTGTGCTGTTGGCACCTATAGCGGTGCCAGACGCATGATCATGGCTAACTTTAACCTTAAATAAAATCAAAACTACCGAGGCTAGAGGGCTTAAATTTGGTATGTCTGATAATTGGAGGGTGGATGATCGACATACCTATTTGCAGCCCTCTAGCCTCAGTGGTTTTTAAGATCTGAGGGTAGACAGAAAAAGTGCGAACAAAAATAGTGGGGACAAACAGACAGATGGCCATCTCAATACTTTTCTTTTACAGAAAACTAAAAATCGGATTATGTTTCAGTTCGTTTTTAAATCCGAAAAATCCATTTTCCAGTGTTAAGCTTTACGAGTTACCATGATGAAACTAATAGCAGTAATATGTACGGTATACCTGCTCCTTGTCGGTTCATAAATTTATATTTTAAATGAGAGAGAGAGAGAGAGAGAGAGAGAGAGAGAGAGAGAGAGAGAGAGAGAGAGAGAGAGAGAGAGAGAGAGAGAGAGAGCAAATTCAAGGAGCGAAAATGCTCCCACACATCAGTATTATGTAACTTTAGCACTGGCATTAAAAACAATACTACGTTACAAATACATTATTAACGTTTCATTACAATTAAGTTAATAACGTTAAGTTACACGTACGTACAATAACGCTACATTACCAAGTACGTTAATAACGTTACATTACAAGTACGTGACATTACAATTACGTTTATAACGTTGCAATGCATGTACGTTAATAATAAGTAGGTTCATAACGTAACATTACCAGTACGTTAACAACATTACATTACAAGTAAGTTTATAACAATATAAGTAGGTTAATAAAGTTACCTTACATGCACACTAATAACGTTAAATTTCAAGTAGGGTAATAACGTTGCATTGCAAGTACGTTTATAACGTTACATTACCAGTACGTTAATAACGAAGAACCCTACAAAGCAGACGTGTTCGGAGCTAAAGCACTCCACTGAAGTGTTTTTTTGTGCAAGCAACCATTGACGGATAAAGAGTTTTTCAAAAGTCGAAATATAACAGTAAGAATACTGATCATCATTTATATTATTAATGTGGGGCAGGATTCTAGTTATTATTATTATTATTATTATTATTATTATTATTATTATTATTATTATTATTATTATTATTATTATTATTATTATTATTATTATTATTCAGAAGACGAACCCCACTGACTTGAAATTCAAGCCTCCACAGGATACGGTGTCCGTTTAAAGGAAATTGCAGAAGATGATACGCAAACACACAGAGAAAAGGTCAGCTGTTAGGAAAAAAAGATAAATTGATAAATAAATAGATGAAAGTGTAAATAATTTGTTAAAAGTGAAGTGAATAGCGTTTAAGCAAATATATCTTTCGAGGACCTATAATATAGAGACCAACTTATTTAATGTCGTTTCCGTTTATTAGAAAAAAATGGTAAATAGAAATATTCAGAGCCTAAAATTAATGTGAAATACCAGGAGGAAAGGAATGGCCTCAACAAAAAAGTGTTAAAAGTGTTGGATATTGGAATGTAGAAATTTCATTACCATACATTGTTCAAGTTATACATATACATATATTTACTCTATATAAAATGTATATGGTCAAGTTTTACTTTCATTTAATTATTCGGGAAAAAATTATGCAGAGACCTTCCATGCGGAAGACTCTACATACCATAATTTGAATAAAATTAAAATGAAATACGCCTTATAAAAATACTATTAAATAAGGGTAATAATTATATTTTCATTTTACAACAGAATCACTGATAGGTAGCGGAAGCTTAACATTAAAAGAGAACTAGAAACTTACCAAAATAGGACATTAATACTAAATGACCACATTGCAATTACTGTAACATGAAAATGGCAAAAGCTGCAGAGTCTTGAGCCTTGTCACTTTGCCCATCCAGGACATAAGAGTAGTGGCCGGTGGAGCTACACTTTTCTAGAGGATATGGGGTATTTTCAGTAAGCCGGGAAATAATTTCTATGTGATGATTGAATAAATAATTCATTGAATATATATATATATATATATATATATATATATATATATATATTCGTAAATATGTGTGTGTGCGTATGTATGTATGTATGTGCATTAGTATGTATGTATGCAAATGTATGCAGGCATGCATACAAATATATATATATATATATATATATATATATATATATATATATATATATATATATATATATATATATATACATACACACATGCTGCATTGCTGTCAGCATCATAGAGTTGCAGGAACACGGTTTGGGGCAGCTAACCAATACTGACCTTTCAGTAATTCTGAATTTCTCTCCGCTCTGTCTCCGGCTTCAAATTGCATGACTAAATAATAATTCTGCCACCAGACAAATGATCTGACTGACCAAAACAGAATTCGGGTGGCGCCTTGGGACCCGCGACAATGCATTCCAAAAACGACATAGAGCTACATTCCTCTTTGGAGAATATTTCCATTTGAAATTAAACCCGCCATGACTATTCATTGAACTTCTCAGAACATGATTTTAGATATTTCAGGAATGGTCTCTGGATGATCGGTGGTTTTGAAGTTCATTCAAATTGAAAAGTGCACATCAACGTTTGTTTTCTTCTTTTCAAGACAACCTGAGTTACCTGATAACAAATTCAGTAATCTATTTCTTATATAGACTAGAATGTTAAGACTATTACGTGTTCAGTATCAGTATTGTCTTTGCTTCTAACGAAAAATATTAAAAGATTGATTTAGCTTAAGGTAATAAAGTACAGCTAATTTTTTTAGTTTATTATTGCCGTATTCTAGAAAAGTATGATTTTTAAAATCATGTAAGTCACTAATAGAAAGCCTGAATCATCTTGGTGGTAGAGCTCTCTGGCTAGGTATGTTATTCACTTCCGTCTTGTCACTGGGTATACGATGATAAGAAAAAACAAGTAAAAATTGCGCCGCAGTTTCTTCGGCGCAATCGAGTTTTCTGTACAGCAGATACAGCATATAATCAAGGCCACTGAAAATAGATCTATCGTTCGGTGGCCTTGGTATAATGCTGCATGAGCCAGGGCCCATCCTATATCGTTACCGGAAGCACGGTTATGGCTAACTTTAACCTTAAATAAAATAAAAACCATTGAGGCTAGAGGGCTGCAATTTGGCATGTTTGGTAATTGGAGGGTGGATGATCAATATACCAATTAGTAGCCCTCTAGCCTCAGTAGTTTTTAAGATCTGAGAGCGAACAGAAAAAAGTGCGGACGTAAAAAAATGCAGACGGACAGACAAAGCCGGCACAATAGTTTTCTTTTACAGAAAACTAAAAACTAAAAACTGATGAGATGATGAATGATACATCGTTTACAGAAGATGATGAATAAAAAAAAGAAATACAAAGAAAAAGAAAGATTTTTTAATTGCTCCAGAAAAGGAAATGGATGCGAGGGCAGTCGACCAACTTGGAAGAAATCAGTAACGGTGGCTTTTTCATCATTTGTGATAATCGGTGGAATGAACTTTAAGTCAAAGCAATATCAGTAACACCAAAGGGAAATGCTAACACGAGACAGATATTGGTTCCAGGTTTCAACTGCAAATGCAAAGTAAAGACGAGAATTGTCAAAATCCTGGTACGGAGATTCCGGAACTGTGAGGGTCAAGGAAGGAGGTCAGGAGGAGAGCGTCATTCTGAAATGGGGCTTCGGAATGCACCGCTGGAGCTGAATTCGGCAGAGCGCATGACGCACAGAACTCCATCTGAGGGACACCGAGGAAGAGGAAATTTTCATTTCTCACGCAATGTGGCAGAATAATTATTGAAATATAAATATAATTATATATGTGTATATATACATTTATATATAATTCTATATGTATGTATGTATGTATGTATATACACATATGTAGTTCTATATATATATATATATATATATATATATATATATATATATATATATATATATATATATATGTATATACTTAGCATCATTTGTAATTTTTTTCTAACTTGCGTTTGCATTCACAATTCTCGTGTTGGACAAGCAGGTATTTATAATTCATGCTAATAAACCTCTAGGAGGAAATTAATCACTTAAACGAAGAAGAAAAAACGAAGAAGATTCGAAATATAAAAAAAAATACAGGCGCGGATCCACTTTAGCCGAAAATTGGCCATTTTAATCTCCCTTTGCTTTTCAGAATAAGAAATGGAGATAAAACAAAGCGTCGAAAAGAATGTGACGGCCATCAGAAAAGACGGGATCCATCAAATGGAAATATCCCGATATGAAAGATTTAATGTCTTCCACTGACGGCAGAGAAAATGGCCTCCGAAATTTCCCTTTTCCGAGAGATTTTCTGATTCGTAAAGAATACTGATATTGCCACGCTCATCAAATTATGGAAAGAGGAGAATCCGACTTCTTGAATCAGATTCGGGAGCCTCTTTTACATTTTATATTTTTCTGAGAAGGGTCGTGTAATTATTTTGTCCGTCATTTTGTAAAAGCTAAGTGGTAACAGCTAAGTTTATGAAGAGATACTTATGCTTCGAGATGCTTATGATGAAAAGTCATAAAAACTATATGGGTATTTTAGATACCTCTTGAGGGCCCGTAAATACGCCATTAATGTAATGGGATTCTTGACTTGGGATCCAAGTTCTCAGGAAATGTTACTTTGTAGGAAGCACAAGTACTTTACAAAAGAAATGATTAGAAAATTAGGTAGAACGGGCAATTAATATTCCTTTATAAAAACCATCCTTTTTTTTTTTTTTTTTTTTCAAAAGTTACCTAGTGTTTTCACGCGTAAGCTCATGAAATGCTGAACTCTAGCAACCTGTATAATGGAGCAGTTTTGAAATTAATCACTGATGTAACTCTGGGTTAGAAAAAAGTGAGAGATGCGTTTAGAATCAAGAAAAACTTTAGATATAACTATATAATCTTTATGTTCCTTTTGACGAGGTTAATTGTTCGGTTCCATCTCATTAACTCGAGCAGTTATCACTTTCTTGAACGTGAAGTACATCTGTCACAACCATTATAATTGCTTAGTTAAGTCCCAGCTATTCAGCCTATGATTTATAGTTAGATTACAAATTACTGATGAGAGAGAGAGAGAGAGAGAGAGAGAGAGAGAGAGAGAGAGAGAGAGAGAGAGAGAGAGAGAATTGGAAAGGAAACTTCATCTTAGGTTAAATCCTGGAAAATAAAGTGATAACACTATCACATAAACGACAGATACGCGTGCTTGCACGCACGCAAGCGCACGGCTATCAAGAGTGAGGCCTTGACTCTGGCATATCGATGAGCAATCGGTGATGGGGATTACAGCAGCTGCAATGGTGTCACTAAGAAGACAATATTGGAGACCTACGTTTACTGTGTTCGTTATAACACAAAGCGAGAGAGAGAGAGAGAGAGAGAGAGAGAGAGAGAGAGAGAGAGAGGGTAGGTGGGATCTGGAGAGATCAGTGCTATTATTGTATCGGGGGATTTTGAGCCCTTCCAATTTTTTCAAGTATTTTCTTTAGTCTAGAAGGGGAGAGAGAGAGAGAGAGAGAGAGAGAGAGAGAGAGAGAGAGAGAGAGAGAGAGAGAGAGAGAGAGAGAGAGAGAAACGGGTGGGGGTTGGGATCTGGGTAGATCAGTGCTATTATTGTATCTGGGGATTTTGATCCCTTTCTGTCTCTCCAAGTCTTTTCTTTAGTCGAGAGAGAGAGAGAGAGAGAGAGAGAGAGAGAGAGAGAGAGAGAGAGAGAGAGAGAGAGATGACCACGAAGAACAATTCCAACGTATAACAGTCGGTCAAAGCTTTTCAAACTGGAATGTCAACAAATCCAAAGACAACTCTAGTAAATATGGTGGTGCTGCTTCCCTAATCTTTACCTTTCATTCTTATCTTGTTTGGTACTTCCATTGTCACATAATTACTGCTTGTGTGACTCCTCCATACATAGAAATATTGTTTTGATATCTATTGTTTTCGTGATCTTAATAGATTCGATTTCTGAAGAGAGCTCATAAATTACTTATCTCTTACCCTGACACTGACGACTATCAAATTAACCAAACTCGTAATTCCAGCGAGTGGCAACATGTGATACGAACTAGACGCAGACAGAGAAATATTCGCCTTCCCAGTTCGTGGCAGTTTTACAATCTTGCTACGACGTTAGACTCGGCAGATTTTAGCTTCCCAGTGGATAATTGGAACGAGCCCTAAACATTAATAACCTTTCCTCAACTGTGTCTAAAAACGAATAGGCTTCTAAGCCCATTCTCCATCTGAATAGTAACATGTTTGTTAGCCAAACTGTTCACGAGTTACATGTAAATATCAATGTAAACGTTACGGACCACACCACTAAAGTAAACGTGTTTTTGCCTATAGCAAATGTCGGCCTCAAGCTGAACTCGTAAAATACTCTTCCGCGCACAGCAAAGAAAACCGAGTTATTATGTGAATCACATATATATATTTAGAAGATATGTCTCTCCTGAGGAAGTATGGGATTGATAGTCTCTTTCAATTTCTTATAAACCTTTGATATATTAAGCTATGAAGCTTGCATAATAATTACCATAAAAAACAGGAAACAGAAGGTAAAAAACAATGTCCCTTTTCTTTATCATCTGAAAAATTGCTGAGTCTTCGTTTTGAAAATTCTCTCATCCTTTTTTAGTTTTCGGTAAAAGAAAACTATTATGCCGACTTTGTCTGTCCGTTTGCACTTTTCTGTCTGCCCTCGGATCGTAAAAACTACTGAAGCTAGAGGGCTTCAAATTGGTATGTTGATCAGCCACCCTCCAATCATTAAGCATACCAAATTACAGCTCTCTAGCCTGGGTAGTTTTTATTTCATTTAATGTTAAAGTTAGCCATAATCGTGCGTCTGGCAACGATATAGGACAGGCCACCACCGGCCCGTGGTTAAAGTTTCATGGGCCGCAGCTCATACAGCATAATACCGACACCACCAAAAGACAGATCTATTTTCGGAGACGTTGATTGTATGCTGTACAGGAAACTCGATTGCGCCGAAGAAACTTCGGCGTAATTTTTGCTTGTTGTACTTACATTTTAATCAAAAAATTTCAGAATGAGTAAGACAGACAGACAGACAGACAGACAGACAGACAGACAGACAGATAGAGAGTGGGGAGGTCGAGGGGTATGTCTTAACTCATGAGAGAGAATTTCACACTGGGTATTTTTCCAGGAGCCTCTTTGTTGACAAAGGGTATCTCTGAAATGTCTGAGCTCCACATTCACACACAAGACGCCCTTTTAGCTCTCTCTCATTCCCTCGAAATTA
>JANJGK010008459.1:0-26416 GCA_039081455.1 Macrobrachium rosenbergii
ACTTAAATAAAAAAGGGGGAGAAGATGGAGTTTACAAGTTTCCGTTCAGCAATTGTAATGAGGGTTACATGGGGGAGACAGGTAGATCCCTCTCGCAAAGATTAACAGAGCACAAAAGATCAGTACAGTATGCTTCGGAGAGTTCGGGGATTTTGCTACACATCAGAGATACAGGCCATTCCATAAATTGGATCGGGGCGGAGCTGGTTTTGAAAAGTAGCTGTCCGTACAAAAGAAAGATGTTGGAACCTGCTATCATCAATCAAACCAACAATATGAACTTGTCAGGAGGACGTTGGAAATCGGACGACATCGACGGGTTAATCCTCAGGCCTCTTCTGAAGAAGGTGTTCCAGGAAACATGACCACCAGACGCGTCGCCAAACGGGAGTTAATGAGGCCAAAAACCACAAGGGAATTGTTTATTTTCCCTCCTTCTTGGGAAACGGTCACCTGCATATCATCGGAGACTTAATGCCACACCTAAATATGCCTTATATATATAACCTTGTAACATTTCATTGGTCCATATTTTACCAGTGAACAGGGGCACAGAAGGAAGTGCTCGAAATATATGGTTGCAATGTGCAAATAGTGTTTTATGGGCCTTTTTATCTTCATATTACACTGTGGTATTACAGTAAAAGAATTTATATATATGTATAAATATATATATATATATATATATATATATATATATATATATATATATATATATATATATATATATATATATATATATTAAACTTTACCACAGGCGAAAAAGTAAGGAATTAGGTGTAGGTCCTGACCACTTTCAGCTTTACTTCTAAGCCAGTAAAGGAGAAATAGTACATAGGAATAGAATTCAGTATATACGCAAGGGGGACAATGCGAAAAAATGTGCAAAACGCTGGAAACTAAATCTCCACGCCTGATAACAGTAGGGGTGGAGGGGCTACAAAACTCACTAGTGCTATGGCCCGCTACTATGCTTAAAAAAATTATATTCCTTTTTTCCATGCATATTTACTACCTTCCTCAATATTTTAATATATATATATATATATATATATATATATATATATATATATATATATATATATATATACACACATATTTACACACAGTGGATTTGTTAAACTTGATATATATATATATATATATATATATATATATATATATATATATATATATATATATATATATATATATATATATATATATATCAAGTTTAACAAATCCACTGTATCACGTAATTTGGACTCAAAGGGTTCATTGAAGGATTTGTTCACGAGAGTAAGGTGAAAATTGGAGCAACTTATAGCTGAAGAAGTTGGATATGTAGAGAGATACAGAACAGAAGGATTAACACTATAAAGGAAGGCCAAAAAAAAATTGCAGCTAGGGAGCCAAGAAGTTGCTTTAACGAACCTTTAGGTCTGCACGCTGTCAGAATTACAACCATCCCTCCCCCCCGCCCATCCTCATTTATTATTTATAGAATATAGAATATTTTCGAAACAATGAATTACGAAACCATAAACTATGATTATAATTGGAAAAAGCCACTTTTATATTAATATATTCATTGCCCAGGAGAAAAAATTCAGGAATGCTTCAAAGAAAGTATATTACTTGTACACAAGAGACACCCGCAGCCTTTACCGTGTTGCTGTTGACATTTTAAATCTGGTCTTCGAAAAGTTGAGTTACTGCTTTTATGCAAGGAGTGGTCACTTTTTAAAATATGCTCAGAAAATAGAATATTGTTCCAGACCAGGTTTACATTCATCCTAGTCCAATTCTTTAATGCAAAAGAAAGCAGTGTGATAGTTCATGTCTAACCACGTTCCTCCTAGCAATTTCTTTTTAACCTTAAACTTTGGCAAATGTCAACATTTCTTGGTTTATAGTTGTACTGTATAAAGAAATTATAGTAAACATCAGTGAAATTAAACAACTGAGCGTTCAACTTTACCAAATTGCACTGAGAATTTTTTCTCTATATAACTAAACAAACGCCCATCCAGAAATGAATAAAACTCTTGGCTGTAGGTCTCTTACCTTTGGTGAGAAAGTTCTGCATATAATTCATTTCTTTAAATGTGTTTTGGGTTTTTTTCTTGTATAAAAATACTGTAATTCAACCAGTGCTATAGAATGTCAGTAAAGTACCAATCTCAATGATCTGGTAACATTTGGGCACAAATATGCCTCAAAATAGTGACCCTTTCTCTGATTATGTGGTGTGAATAGCAAAAAAATTTAAGATGCAAGCAAACAGCTCACTGACTTAAGATGCAAGTGAATTCCTCTGACATAGCTTGCTATTTGGAGATGATATGAAAGCATTGTTAAGTTTTCTACTTCTTATGCAAGAATGAAATGAAATGATAGCATTGCTCTCATAGGTACTTAGTGGAAACAGGCAAAATGGCAGACAGTTGTTTTTGTATAGAGGGAACCCATCTATATTCTACTGCAAGTACAGTATAGCACAGGGGTTGGTGATATAGAGATACCTGAGAATGTCACTGTTAGGAACAGAGTATGTTAAGCTCCTCTGTTCTGGCTTTTTTTTATGTGAATATTTTCTTTTACAGCATTTGATTTCCGCCATAAGCCAAACTCTGGTTAGTTACAGCAATTAGTTTGACAAGAAAAAAGTCCTTTTTTATAACTGTATGTGCGTAAAGATTGTTCATACTTTTTTATGCGTTGGAGTGCAGGTGAATTCATGAGGTGTCCTTACCGGGTTTTACTATAAAACTTCCCATCAGGTTATATTGCTATTGCAAGTTGGCGTCAATTTCTTTTATACCCATTAATTTTTTAGGTCATAGACAAATGAATAATTGGTTCTGTATACATAATTTTTCGTGTATGATTTCAAAAGAATTTCAAATATCTTCTATCAGAATTTTAAGAGCATAATACACTGCAGGTATGATTTACTACAAGATACTATCTCTCTTGTTTTTTTGTAGAAGCATTATTTTTGTCACTGAAATTGGACACAACCATATTATAACATGGGTCGTTGGATACGCCACGTGATTCAGTCTTTGCGTGTAGAGAATGCAGTACCATTCTGAGAGTAAAATCAAGTTTTAATTCCATTCATTGAGAGAAATTTCACTGGAAGATTCTGCTTTCCGAATTTGATTTTTATGGAATTGCAACCCTGTAAATATGCTCCTCAACCCTTCTGCTGCGCTCTGTTCAAGTTGTGAATGTTAACCAAATTATCTTAATAAACTTGAGTCAGACTGTAATTTTGCTTGTATCTCAGCCAATAAGAATGTCATGACGGTATTGAGTATCATATATATATTTATTTATATATATATATATATTATATATATACAGTTTATATATATATATATATATGTATATATATATATATATATATATATATATATATATATATATATATATATATATATATATATATATATTTATATTTATATTTATATATATATATATATATATATATATATATATATATATATATATATATATATATATATATATATATATATATATATATATATATATATATATATATATATATATATGTATATATATATATATATATGCATACATATACGAACATTAAGCCACAAATGTCGTTTAATATTCATTTCGCGCTACTTCGGGAATATCACCGAAGGGGAATTATAAGTAATAAATGGTTTGGTATCTAAGTGACTCGAACACCCGACAGTACCAACCAACGACTTTTAGTCGACGTTCAAGACCTCTTAGGTACCAAAGCATTAACACTTAGGATTTTCTTTCCCTGATATTCCCTCAGCAGCACTTAAATTTTGTATATAAAATGTCACAGTAATGGAATGGATATATATTATATATATATATATATATATATATTATATATATATATATATATATATATATATATATATATATATATATATATATGTATATATGTATATATATATGTGTGTGTGTGTATTATATATACATATATATATGTGTATGTGTGTGTTTTGTGAGTGTGTGTTCATCAGAAAGGTCCAGGCTTAGTTTTGTAACTGTTTTGAAAATATAATGTAAACTTTCATTATTCTTTATTTGAATACAATTCCTAAAATTACAGATTTTTTAATAACATCTGAGCGAATGTTGCTTTCTGTTTTCTTGTCGTTTCTTTCCTTTAATCCTCTCTTCCACCTTTTCTGAGACGAAAAGTCCTCTTTGCTCACTGGCAGGAAAAGGAAGGAAGTGTAACAGGACGCTGTTTAAATATTGCGAATATTTTCCTCAGAAGCAAAATGTCGAGACGCTGACCTTTTTGGGGATTTATTATTTCTTTCCTAAAGAATTCTCTCTCTCTCTCTCTCTCTCTCTCTCTCTCTCTCTCTCTCTCTCTCTCTCTCTCTCTCTCTCTCTCTCTCTCTCTCTGAGATTTTTTGTGCACCAGTATCACCTCGTTATGAGTTCGTTCCCGGCTGAGGACGCAATTGATTTAGACCGTTTCCTGAAAATTAAAACAAAAAGTGCACCTCGGTTGACCAAAGTACTGAATTAATACCTGGTTGTTATTCGACTGTTGAAAGTAGAATCTAGAGGCGAAGAATAAAAGAAAAATAAGAAAAACTATCTTTGGTATGTGGTCAGTCTTCCGTCATGACACCTTTTTATCTTAAGTAACAAATCACTTTTAATGTTTGAGAAGGAGATTCCTTCTGTGGGTGGCATCATGAAATAATATATGATGAATCAGTCTTTTCTTGCAAGTTATTCAGGGACCTATCGTGATGGAAACCTTCTAAGCAATGTTGATTCTAGTGTGAAGCCACATATTAATAATAGAGAAACGAATTCTTCTTCTAACAGTAAGATGATTTCGAGTGATCTTCCAAGGAAATTCTGCCCTTAAGGGAAAACGCCTGTAACTCTGAAGGGGCTAAGGAACATCGACCTGGATGGAACGCGTCAGATTCGGCTCCTCTTCCACTCATTAGCTGTTGGTATTGATCTTTATCATCACTGTCACATCCAACAACATGCGAAACAAAGAGCTTCCGAGAATTTCCGGGAAACCTTCATTCCAGCTGCCTGTCTCACTGTTCTCCTCCATGCAGATTCAGATCTTTGAACTCTTCTGGCTCTTAAAAGAAGCCAGCGGAAATCATTAGGTATTATTCTCCCCGGGGTGGTGTAAAGAATTTGCCCTAGGTGTATTTATGGATAAAAGTCGCCCTATTTTTCTGAATACATAGACCAGCATTTGCGCATTCGCGAATATTGGTTCCTTTCCAGAGGCCGTATGGAATCGCCTTGTGAGATGGAGTCTGTCTAACTTTATTTTGAAAGTGGATTTTATTCATTCCTATTTATTCGCTTGTTCATTTAATCTTTTTTTTTATTTATTCTTACTTGCCTAATTCGATTATCTTATATATTGTATTATTTTAGAGTTCTTGAGCATTACGGATTTTTTTCTTAATGTTACATTACTCCTCTTTGAGAGTCCAAGCGCTCTTTTAGTAGCCTTTTTGCACATCCCACATAGGTCCCTCGAGTACATCTGTGGCAAATATATTTTGTACACAACGTTGGATGTAAACAACAGACTCGGCTTGTCTTGTCTCTGAACAGAGAACCAATGGTGACAGGTTCTTAGGAATAAGTTTCAAGTTTAGGGCTGGTAATTCCTTGTGTATTAGATCAACTAGCTTTTTCCTGAAATTATCACCATGTAGAAAAGGAAAACACGCCTGCATTTTCAATTTGGGTACAGTGCTGATGGAGATAGGAGGTACCATTTTTCGGTAGAGTATTTTATTTAAGTATCTGAGAAAGAGTTTACTAAAAGTGCACTTGGATTCTCATAGAGGAGTAAGTTTCAGGAGTGGGCTGTCCAGTCCAGAACAATCGAATATTCGGAATCATTCAAAGATCTGTAAAACGCATATAGAGGCCAAAGATTTCCAAATTATAGGACACGCACAAAATGAAAACGAACTTCACGTCTTGGAGTCCAAAATGATAAAAAAGCTAGTTCCGTCGTTAAACTCGCAGAATTCCTCCATCCAATTGCACATTACGTAATGGCCGGTACCCTAAGCTACAGAGCCACACTAGCTATACTCGCTATGCCTGTGTTCACACCGAAAGCTATGAATGTCTGCGAACAGTTCATGTATATAAGTATCTATTGTTAATCTGTTCATCTTAACTGCTATATTTAAAGTTAATTTATATACAGAATTAATCTATGAAATCATTTATCTTCTTTGGACATTTGCTTCTCCCATTTGGAAGTGCTTCTGTTTAATAATAATAATAATAATAATAATAATAATAATAATAATAATAATACATACATACATACATACATACATACATACATACATACATACATACATACATACAAAAAGGCAAAGTTACAAGGACTGAAGGGATAAAGCTACCAGATGGGAATAGCATCAAACACATAGGTGAGACAGGATACAGATACCTGGGAATAATGGAAGGAGAGGATATAAAACACCAAGAGATAAAGGACACGATCAGGAAAGAATATATGCAGAGACTTAAGGCGATACTCAAGTCAAAACTCAACGCCAGAAACATGACAAAAGCCGTAAACACATGGGCAGTACCAGCAATCAGATACAGCGCAGGAGTAGTGGAGTGGACGAAGGCTGAACTCCGCAGCATAGACCAGAAAACTAGAAAACACATGAAAATACACAAAGCACTACACCCAAGAGCAAATACAGACAGACTATACATAACACGAATGGAAGGGGGGAGAGGGCTACTGAGCATAGAGGACTGCGTCAACATCGAGAGCAGAGCACTGGGTCAATATCTGAAAACCAGTGAAGACGAGTGGCTAAGGAGTGCATGGGAAGAACGACTGATAAAAGTAGACGAAGACCCAGAAATAAACAGACAGGAGAATGAAAAACTGAACAGAGGAATGGCACAACAAACCAATGCACAGACAGTACATGAGACAGACAAAAAACTGGCCAGCGATGAAACATGGCAATGGCTACAGAGAGGAGAACTCAAGAAGGAAACAGAAGGAATGCTAACAGCGGCACAAGATCAGGCCCTAAGAACCAGCTATGTCCAAAGAACAATAGATGGAAATAACATCTCACCCATACGCAGGAATTGCAATGTGAAAGACGAGACCATAAACCACATAGCAAGCGAATGTCTGGCACTTGCATAGAACCAGGACAAAAAGAGGCATGATTCAGTAGCAAAAGCCCTCCACTGGAGCCTATGCAAGAAACACCAGCTAGTTTGCAGTAATAAGTGGTACAAACTCCAACCTGAGGGAGTGATAGAAAATGATCAAGCAAAAATCCTCTGGGACTGTGGTATCAGAACAGATAGGGTGATACGTACCAATAGCCCTGACGTGACATTGATTGACAAAATCAAAAAGAAAGTATCACTCATCGATGTCGCAATACCATGGGACACCAGAGTATATGAGAAAGAAAGAGAGAAAATTAGTAAGTATTAAGACATGAAAATCGAAATAAGAAGGATATGGAATATGCTAGTGGAAATTGTACCCGTAATCATAGGAACACTAGGCATGATCCCAAGACCCCTGAGAAGGAATCTGAAAAAACTAGATGCCGAAGTAGCTCCAGGACTCATGCAGAAAAGTGTGCCACTAGAAACAGCTCACATAGCAAGAAAAGTGATGGACTCCTAAGGAGGCAGGATGAAACCCAGAACCCCACACTATAAAAACCACCCAGTCAAATAGGATGACTGTGATAGACCAATAATAATAATAATAATAATAATAATCATAATAATAATAATAATAATAATAAAACTTAACCATGCACTACTGGAAATAAAATTTTACTTCTACTAAATTTACTGAGGTATACTTTATATCTCCCGTTAATACAACACTTACAGTATATTTAGATTTAAGCCATGAGGTGGGAACATCTGCTGTGAGACCCAAGTGCGCATGCGCGAGGCGAGCTACGCCCACAAAACTCACTACCCAGCAATCTTCAAAGCTATGAAAACTGTTGCAGACATCGGTAGCATAACTTCACACCCTGTGTGAATGGCCTCGCTTAAAACAAAGCCTGCAATTAAAAGCCACGTGCCGCAGCATGGCTACCGTAGCATCACATCCTGTGTGAAATGGCCTTTAAGGGTCTTCTGTTTTTAGTTACCCTTTGAAGCAGCCAGCTGGGTGGGTGTTTTACTGTGTAATGTTTTTATGTTTTGTTTCTTATTTTAGCTTTATTAATTTACTTTTTTTATTGTTGCTGGTTTTACTAAACCAGCCATAGGGGGTGCAAGCCAGCACAACTTTATGCCAGTCCCAAGCCTGGGTAAATGGTGAGGGTTGGTGGCAGGAAAGGCATCTGGCCATGAAACCTCTGTCAAAACCATGGATAGTAGCCAGGAACAGCCAAGAGAAGGCCAGGGCATACCCTGTTCAGGTAATGCGGGCGGGCTACACCGGATCCACCCGATAAATGGGCAAGGGCTACCACGTCAAGTACGGGATTGGTTAAAGAAGAAAGTCCAAGAGCTTAGAATTGGAACTCTGAATGTTGGCACCATGACCAGACGAAGTAGGGAGGTGGCAGATGTTATGGAGAGAAGGAAAATTGATATCTTGAGTGTGCAAGAGACAAGGTGGAAGGGAAACAAGGCAAGAGAGATTGGTAGTGGATTTAAGATGCTGTATAGTGGAACTGATGAAAGGGGAAGATGTGGAGTTGGGGTTGTTCTTAGTAAGGAAATGAAGGAAAATGTAGTTGAGGTTGAAAGGAAAAGCTGTAGAATAATGAAAGTGAAACTGTGCTCTGGGGGACACATTCTAGATGCAGTCAGTGCTTATGCACCACAAGTGGGCTGTGATGAGGAGGTTAAAAATAGATTCTGGAGGGAGGTGGATGAGATGATTACATCAATAGAAATGGAAGAAAGACTGGTGATTGGAGGTGACCTGAATGGATACATTGGACGCAGTCAGGAAAATATCAATAGTATTCATGGACGACATGGAATGGGAGGAATGAATAAAGAAGGAGAACTTATAGTAGATTTTGCATTATCTTTTGATTTGTCAATAAACAACACCTTTTTTACAAGCAAAAATCACGCAACATACAGCAGTGATGGGAGACAGACTCAAATAGATTTTCTGTTGTGTAGAAGAAACCATCTGGTGGAAGTAAAGAACTGTAAGATCATAAAGGGAGAAACTGTTAGTCCACAACATAGGTTAGTTGTGTCTGAGTTTTTGATACGGCAGGTTGCACAGGGGAAAACTATGGTGCAGCCCAAGATAAAGTGGTGGAGGCTAAAAGACTAAGAGATGAGACAGGGTTTTAAAGAAAAGGTCCTGCACGACATTAGATTAGCAGATGATGTGAATATCTGGTGGGTAGAAAATAGCACAATGATACTGAGAACAGCAGAGGAGCTATTAGGGAAAACATCACGTAGAGGACCACCTAATGATAAGGAGAGCTGGTAGTGGAACCAAGATACTCAAGATAAGATAAAAAGGAAACGAGAAGCAAGGATAATATATGAAAGGGATGAATCTGTGGAAAATGAAATAATTTGGAAAATTGCAAATAAAGAAGCAAAATGGGCTGTAGCAAGGGCAAAGGCAGAAGGAATAAATGAGATGTATGAGAAAGTAGAAACATCAGAGGGTCAGAAGATGATGTACAATGTAGCAAAAAGAAGAGAGAGAGCAACCAAAGATCTGACACACATCAAGCAGATCAAGGACCGAAATGGAAGAGTTTTGTCAGGGGAATAATGTATAAGAGCAAGATGGAAGGAACATTTTGAGAAGCTATTAAATGAAGAGAACCCCAGGAGAATAAGAGAAGAGGGAAACCCACGAGGAAGAGTGGTGCCAGATATCACCAAAGAAGAAGTGAAGAGAGCGGCACTTGACAAAATGAAAAATGGAAAGGCTGTTGGACCCGATGGTATACCAGCTGAGGTGTGGAAGTGCTTGGGAGGAGAAGGGATTGATATACTCTGGGACCTCTTTTCAAAGGTCTACCGCCAAGATAAAATGCCAGACAGCTAGAGAAATAGAATTATGGTCCCAATATATAAAAGAAAGGGGGGTATACAAAATTGCACAAGTTACAGAGGGATAAAATTGATATCTCATACTATGAAGATAAATGAACGATTAATAGAGAAAAGAATAAGGAATGAAACAACAATAAGTGAAGAACAATTCAGGTTTATGCCGGGAAAGGGTACAGTAGATGCAATTTTTGCACTAAGGAAAGCAATGGAAAACATGCAGAAAGACAGAGAGGGCTACATCTAGAATTTATTGATCTGGAGAAAGTATATGATCGGGTACCTAGGCAAGAAGTGTGGAGATGTATGAGAGAGAAGGGTTTTTCAGAAAAGTATGTTAAAGTAGTCCAGGATATGTATGCAGAGGCGCACTGTGGGAACAACAGAAAAGTTTAGTGTAAGAGTTGGTTTACATCAAGATTCAACTCTCAGTCCTTACATCTTTGTTGACCTTGTGATGGGTGTTATTACATCAGATGTCAGAGAAGAAGTCCCGTGGAGTGTGATGTTTGCTGATGATGTTGTTTTGGTGGACTGACTACAGAAGGGGTGGAGATAAAACTAGAGTTGTGGAGACAAGGACTTGAAGATCGAGGTTTAAAGATAAGCAGAGCTAAGACAGAATATCTGTGGATGGGAGGGGAAGGAAAACAGGGTGTGGTTAAATTTGGTTTAGATGACATCAAGAGGGTTACCACTTTCAGGTGCCTTGGGTCCTGTGTGATGGATGATGGTGGCATGGACTCAGAAATAAACCACAGGATACAGTGTGCTTGAATGAATTGGAGGAGATCATCGGGAATATCGTGCGACAAGAGGATTAGTGCAAGAGTAAAAGGAAGGTTTTATAAAAGTGTAGTTAGACCAGCGATGCTGTGTGGGGCTGAGACGTGGTCAATAAAGAAGGCTCAAGAAAGGAAGTTGGAAGTGGCAGAGATGAGGATGTTGAGATGGATGTGTGGAGTCACGAGACAAGGTAAGATCAGAAACGATTATATTAGAGGGACAGTCAAAGTGGTAAAAGTGTCAAAGAAGATTCAGCAAAGAAGATTGCAGTGGTTTGGTCATGTCATGCGGAGAGAGGAGGATCACGTGTGTAGAAGGGTCATGGACATGGAGGTGGTTGGGAGGGGGAGGAGGGGAAGGCCAAGATTCGGATGGAAAGATAACGTAGCAAATGACATGCAGGGAAAAAGGGTTAAGAGAACAGGATACGCAAGAAGGCTTACATGGAACAGCGACACCATATAGAGATGGGTAAAGGCTGAAGACAAAGAGGATCGTTGCTGGTTTTACTATTTTTATTTGATCTTACTTTAAATTATATTGATGTAACTAGTAATGTCAAGATTATTTTACGTCTTTTTAAGTCTTTTTTACATTTTTTTAGGTTTTTTTCTTATATCTCTGTATTCTATTGTCGGCTTTACAATTTTGCTATTTTTTTTTTATATTTTGCTTTTACCAGAGATGTCTATGTAATAAATCTACTTTTTTTGGTCAAAATATTGTAAGAGTTATTAAGAGTAATTTGGTGTTCACATTTTTTCCGCCTTGAAAATACAACCGAAAAGTGCTGTGAAACATCGGAACAATAAATCATGAAAATGCACTGCGCTTTCCCTCGTTACCTAGTATGTATATATATATATATATATATATATATATATATATACATAAAGTAATATATACATATATATATATACAGTATATATACATGAAAAGCTTAAGTGTAATGTTATATAGTTCGGCTTTTTAGCTAAGCATTCTTTGAGATATATATATATATATATATATATATATATATATATATATATATATATATATATATATATATATATATATATATCTTCCTAGATATAAAAGTGAATGTTTGTATGTTTTTATGTATATTTGTATGTTGGTATGCTATAGAAATCTGAACTGCTTTGCAGACTTGGACAAAATTTGGCATGCAGCCCCTATTTGACCCCAGGAAGCTTTTAACTCAAAATCAAACCCCTACCCCCATGACAGACATTCAAACACAGACATCACAAATGAAATTTTCATTTTTAGTAGTTCCATCGGGTTTTTCATCAAGTGCTTTATGGGTTAATTGTTATTTGTTAACTGACTGCACCAAGTTTTCTACCAGGCGTTGTCAGACGTATGATTAACATGCCATTTATCCAGGCTATGTCCCTTTTTATCCACATATTAAGCCATTCAAGTAGCTGCTGACTCGGCCAGACATGCAAGATGTACGGTGACAGTATTTCCCCTTTTTTATTCATTCAAAGGTAATTCATTCGTTTCTTCGTTTTTACCTTTGGAATTTGTTATAACGATTGCCATGTGATGTCATGATGATGTATTTCGTTATAAAGTCGGTTTAAATGAGGTTTGGAATGATATTAGAGAGAGAGAAAAAGCTTCTGCCTAAAGTCATTCTCCTTCCTTATTCGTCCATGTGTAGTAGCTGCTAGCTCAACCCGACGTGCAAGATATACGATGACCGTATTTCTTTTTTTTTTATTCGTTCATACATATATATATATATATATATATATATATATATATATATATATATATATATATATATATATATATATGCATGTATATATATATATACATATATATACATGTATATTTATGTATATATATATACTGTGTATATACATATTTATATTTTACATTAATTATAAACCCAACCTGTTCCCTGAAATCTTGCTTGCATGCGAGGGCCTTGCAGAGGAGTCTTAGCGTCCAAGAGAGCGCCAAAGCCAGTTCTACTGTAAACAATGAAGGCACCACCTCCGGGTCCAGAGACCTAGCCATCCGAATGTCGATGGAGTGACTCGGCTCCTCTCACTCACCGCCATGCTACGGATTCCTCACCTTCCCGGATGTGTCTATTCAGGGCAAGGAAGGACATGAATTGAACTCGAACTGATAAGTTTTTCTTCTACTGATAATAATGATTTCCTTTGCTATCAGTTTTGGTGACTGTCGTTTCAATACTGCCATTTTTTTAACCATCTTCCTTTTATGATTTTGTGGCTATATGTTCATTAGTTCTTTATCCAATTTCTCTCGTATGATCACGTGCTCCAGGATTTGACGTTGTTCAAGAAATGAATAGTTTCAGCTCTCGTTCCTCATTTCCTTTTACTTGTGCACATTTCATCCATTCATATGGTTCGTCTTCGTTTAAACCTATCATTAGTGGACGTCGCATTTTAATAACAGTTCAAATATCATAGCAAGGTTAAATCCATATTAGACTTTTGACCGAAAAGAATGACCTCGACCTTACCTTACACATCGGCTTAATTAGTGGATTATGCGAACCAAATACGAAGTCTCTCTCTCTCGTAGAGTCCTCAGGTTAATCGGTGGTTGAATTCCTCCTGTTTGCCCCACACATGTGACCCATATCTTGGCCCTGTGTAGTCCAAAGTTATGAACGAAGTCAAATTCTCGTTTGATTTTTAACTTGTAGGTAAGGCATTGCCATAAACTTTGACCTTACAGGAATTCTTTGCATCCAGTTCATCGTAATAAGTTGCACATGTGGACAAATTTGCAACTGGCCACTTGATTACGTTTGATGGACATGAACACAAATTTCCTGAAGCTGAGTAGCACTGGGTCTGGTCAGTGCTTGAATGGATGACCACAAACGAAGATAGACGCTATAGACACATTAAGGACACATTAGTCCCTTTTTCACCCACGGGCTGGCGCTAGATAAATAGATAGATACTTGCTGGAAACGTTATTAAAAGCAGCTTTCGTCTCCACACACCCTAAGAACAAGATACATACAGAACGATTTATGCATATACCAGCACATCAGCTTCCCCTTTGAGGCATAAATCATTTTATACATGTCCGAACAGATATTATATTGTATGTTACACTTTTTAGGTATTTTTTTTTTTTGCCTCCGCCTCTCCAAGTTCATTTTGTCCGATGATTTTCTTTTTTCCAAAACTAATTTTTAATAATTTATCTTGGAGTTCCACCAGAATTGGATGTATCGGTTTCCTGCATCAAGGAGCATCAAAGAACTCTGTTCTTCGTAAAAAAAAAAAATAGTAATTTACGGCAGGTATTAATTCTTCATCATACATATCATATAGACTGATGCTCTCTCTCTCTCTCTCTCTCTCTCTCTCTCTCTCTCTCTCTCTCTCTCTCTCTCTCTCTCTCTCTCGTTATTAGAAGCTCAAATATATTAAGTTTGTCTACTTTTCCAAACCTCCCAAGTTAAATTATACAAATCGACAAACAGAGAAAAATTGGATCCTCCAAGCTTAGTACCTCAATTGCGTCGAGGTGAAATCCGTTACCCAAATGTTCAACTGGACGAAGTCTGAGATCGAAGGAATCAAAGCTACTTTTCATATTGGTGTCGTTTACCTTTAGTATTGTTCACCTGCGTCTCATAAAAGACAGGCAGTTCATTCCTTAACATAAAAGTGATATTTCGTCATGCGCTTATGCTGACGCAGACATAGAATTCCATTTAATTAATCAGCGTTGAATCTAAGACAGTTATACCAAGAGATCGTTTCCATCTGTGCATTATTTGTTATTTTTTACTTGATCGAAATGAATCAATCTGTGTCGGGGAATGCAGCAGGTTTCGGGAAAAGGCTCTAAATCAGAAAACAATTTCATCTTGCTCTCCCCGCTACATACGGCTCTGTTCTACAGCTTTGAAATGAACGGCCTGGATCATCTGTCAGGCATCCAGTTCCAGGGTCGTGTTCAGCTGTTGGCAACGTCAACATGACTTATCTTCCTTTCGATGAATCGCCGAAATAACTCTTGGTGAAGATGATCTGATATGATGTGTTAGAGTGGAGTGAACTATAAAGAAATAAAGGAAATTGGAAAATGAGAGGAAGTAAATCCAAAAGAGTTTTTCTTCATTATTTTCCACGAATTCTTTCGTATTGGTATTCTATGTCGATGTATAGTCTAATTGTTTAGCCAGAGATGCTGCTGTTCATTTTACCCTTGTCTTCTCTGCAGCAGCTGCGGTTACTCAAATCCTGGTGGGAAAGCTATTCCTAGGCAGGAGAAGGATCTCCTGGTGCAAAGGTAGGAGGTATTATTACAAGAAAAGAGAGGTAATGTGGTTGGCCGTAACATTTGTATGGTCATATTATTACTCATGAGTGAGGTGACCCGAAATCATTTCAGTGCGAAATGAAGCCTGATAACAGATGTAATACTGAGAGAGAGAGAGAGAGAGAGAGAGAGAGAGAGAGAGAGAGAGAGAGAGAGAGAGAGAGAGAGAGAGAGAGAGAGAGAGAGAGTGGTTAGGATCTGGAAAAGTTGAAGGGTGTGATCAACAGTTGTGTGAGAAATTTGACAATAAAAGGAAGTGAGTGGAAGAAGACACCACACATGGACTCAGATTAAGTCTGTGATAGAACTTTAATAATGAGGTTAATTGTCTCACGGATTGAAAGATGGGAGAATTCACAGACACAAAAGGAATTAGGTTTAAGTTTGTGAAATAAGAAAAGGGGTCGTGAATGAATGAGAGTGGCTGGTGTGTGTAGGTGACGCAGGGTTAATTAGTTGTGGTGAAGAGAATCCGCAGAGAGCTCACACAAGAGTATAGAAGCATTTGCAGGAGGATGAAAATTGGATGTAAACATTAGGAAGAGGAATGGTAGAGGGCATAATGGTAAGTGCCAGACCTAGATAATGCCCACTTCGTGGAAGGTGTCAGATTTAAAGTGACTGATGCATACGTTGATGGATGACAGTAGGATGAGAGTAGAGGCCAGTTAAAGGAAAGCAGAGACGGAAGAATGGTCTCTGAAAAGATTTTGAAAAAAACAAAGGGAATTTTGAGCCTACCTGCCTTCACGAAAGTGAAGCGAGGATATCAAACGGTATGGAAGTACAGTAGAATCTGCTGAGCCTGTTCGTTTGTCTTCTAAATGGAGGTAGATGGATTAAAGACAGAGAAATATAGAAATAACACGAACAAATGGTAGTAAGGTTGGAATTCAGAAAGGGATGAATCTGAGATACAGAGGTTGAATTATATATATATATATATATATATATATATATATATATATATATATATATATATATATATATATATATATATATATATATATATATATATATATATATAACAGCAGTATTTTAAAAAATTCGACTCTTATTCGTCAGCTTGAGTGGGAAATCAGCGGCGGAAAGGGGACGCCATGACACATTTGAACAGAGGTAGGCCTACGCACCCACCCCCGAATAGCCTGCTTTTGGGGGAACAATGCTGCTCCTTAGTCGCCCCCATCACGTGATTTGGGGCTAGGGAGGTCGTTAAACTCACAAGGGCGAATGCCTTTTTAAAGCAGGCTACTATTTTGAACCTTAGGGACTTAGCTATAAGGCCTCTTACTGTATGAGCCTATTACTGGCTTTGGGAATTGCTTTCAGATTCTACCTATGCCTTTTTGTTCGCCTCAAAAATACCCCAAGACGCCGAGCCGTTCTGGGCAAGCTGACTCCGCCAGACGCACCGCAACCATACGAGGGAGTACACTCACAGCAAATGCCAGAGTATCCACCGGATCTTGCAAGAGCTCTGCGTAGAACAGGTTAAGGTACATCTGGGAACGCAATCCCTTGCCAGTTACTATCCCTGCTTGTGAACTTCTCTCCATATTTACATTATTTCCAAATTTCCACTCTCCTAAACAAAGCCCCCTTTGTTAAAGCAAACCTACCAACAAAGCAGCCCATGATTCGCCCCTAAGCTCCAATCAAATTAACTCAGTCATCAGAATTAGATTACTTCCTCCGTAGTTTTACCAAGGTCTAATTAAATTTAATTGACCATTTCCTTCATGGTGTTTAGTTAACTTTGTGGGAGAGAAACTCCTTGTTTTGAATGCTAACCTGGAATTCTCTTCCAGAAATCCTGCTACTCTGCTCCCAAGCAGTCAGTCCCAGCCTTGTGAATCAATTCCACTTAGAAGTACTGCCATTTCTGATAAGCAAGAAAGTCCTGAATCGCAGTCCCCATTGTGCACAAGAGAGTCTGAGCTAACTTCAACCCGTAATCACCTTTTATAGTCAGAGATTAGCTACTCCTTGCCTAATTTTATTTCACATCATAGGTACTGGCTTGCTGTATCATCAACCTTTTCAGATTAATTTCTTGATTGCTTCATTTGTAAATAAATTCAGTTTAACGTAACTCGATACTCATTTCCCATGGCGACCTTCCACTCCCTGATTAATTACTGATGATGTCACACCTCTTTCCCAACCCATCCATTTATTACATTCTGGGTGCTATCTGTTGGCCCCTTAAGGCAGTTCATGATAAAAAATCCCTGTACATTCCTGCAACAAACCCCAGAATGCAAGAATATATATATATATATATATATATATATATATATATATATATATATATATATATATATATATATACTGTATATATATGTATATATATTTACGATTTGACCTGGGGAAATGCTTACTATGAGCCAGTTATAGACTCTAAATGAATGATTTCGTTACTTACCTCTATTTTGCCTTTGACTCTGACTGCTATGGGTCCAGGAAATCATAAAAAACAAGGAAAAGGGGGGGATTCTATCTGAGCTGACGACTCTACTCACAAGGAATTTGTCAGTAAACACATTAGGGTAAGTTTAAAATTACGTGTATTCACATGAAATGAAGTATCAGAAGATGAAATGGACTAATCAGGCAGGCAAGGCCTGAGAGGTTAATTATAACTGTGAAAACTTGAAATTACACCCGTCAGTGTGACGATGCTGACACAAGGCACAGTCAAGAGAGATTTCCACTGCTACCAGACCCTCTGTAAAAGAGAGGTTCACGAATTAAAAGCCAGTAAGGACGCAGTAAAATATACATAGGACAAGGCAAGCACAGAGGGTGCCACGAAGCCTTGAACATACGATTTTATGTAATTATTCAAACACAGGCATTTACGTAACACTGGCCTAACAAGGCAAGGTGGATATGGAAATACTGGCACTTAGAAATGGAAATAATTCAAGAAATGGAACAGTGTGACTGACATGGAAGAACTTTTGCAACAGATCACCTTACCGTGTTGAGGAGGTGGCTTCAGCGAGAAATGGCGGCGGAGGAAAGGCAGGGTTTTCACTGTTAAAAATACAGAGGGTCCCTACAAGATGAGGACCACGTGTCCTGCTAGCGATGTGTCTCCCCTTCGCATCCTACAGAGTCTCTCTCGCGTCCGGGAGTGCGTCTCTCGTTGTTGCCTCGGTTTGTCCCTTATATAATGTTGGTCAAGGGCAGGAGGATACCTCCAGGTAGAGGGGCTTTGGCTTTCTCCTATGACTCAGATGCCAGGTGCAAGGCCCATCTGTCCTTCCTCTTAATCTTCTCAGCTCGGTCGTGTCTGTAAACTAAAGACCACCCCCGCAGTCATATGTTCCAGAAGAGAAAGTCGAAAGACGATTAAAATATTAAGATTAAGGGAGGGGCCTAATTCCTTTGCCCTTCCCTGTCAGGCAGTGATCAAAATGAAACATTGTGGTTGGGATTCTTGAGAAATTATATATATATATATATATATATATATATATATATATATATATATATATATATATATATATATATCATCAGAAAGCTACAAACGTCCTTTAATATCCAATTCACTCTACCTCGGAAATAATATATTTTCATATATGTTACCGAAGGGGAATTTTTAGTTGATAATAAGTCCACCGTCCCGTGGGGTCGAACCAGCGACGGACGAGGAATCAGGACTACAGTGACACACTAACGCTTTGACACACTAACGCTTTCGGCCGAAAGCGTTAGTGTGTCACTGTAGTCCTGATTCCTCGTCCGTCGCTGGTTCGACCCCATGGGACGGTGGACTTATTATCAACTAAAAATTCCCCTTCGGTAACATATATGAAAATATATTATTTCCGAGGTAGAGTGAATTGGATATTAAAGGACGTTTGTAGCTTTCTGATTGTATATGAATCACGGTGATGTGATAAATAGTCATATATATATATATATATATATATATATATATATATATATATATATATATATATATATATATATATATATATATATATATATAGATATCAAAAACTATTCCCATAGTTGTGAGGAATTAGACCAGTTACTCCATAATTGCAAAGGTACTATCTGTGACTAATTATTAGTATGGCATAAAGTAATACTAGTATACTGTTACCTTTAATAATAATAATAATAATAATAATAATAATAATAATAATAATAATAATAATTCATAGTAAAATTTTTGTATCTCTACCACGTTCCATTATTTCCAAGCAAAATATGGTTTCAGTTTTAAGATATGGTAGAAATTCCTACAGCAGCCAGAAATTCCAAACATATATCAGATGTAAATTATCTTTTAGACCTCTCTTGCACTAATTGCAAAATTTTCACAGAAGCCTAATAAATGTAGCTTCAAGAAGGATGTTTCTGGAAAGAACATGTGGGAACATGTGACCCCGAGTACCATGTGAGGGGACTAAAATATCCCTACTATTGAGTGGGTGCTGCCATGTACAGAAAGTTAGAAATTTTGAATTTTGTGCTTATAAATCCTTTTTGTGCGTTGGTGTGTGTCGATGTGTTTTTTAAAGTTATCTAATAGAAAATTTAAAATGTTGGGGTCAGTGTAACCCCACATAACATATTAAGGGTTCGGACATTCTCATCAGATAAAATACTGCGAGTGTCATCGTAACCATCAGAAATTGGAAGCTCCTCTTCACTCCAGTCCACAACAGACCAACAGGCTGTACCTTGGTCAGTAACATCTAAAACATCTAAAACAAATTCTGAGTGGAGTACCGAACGACCCAGTGAAGTTAGCTGTTTTGCAACTCCTCAACGATATCACTTTATTGTTAAACTTTATGTGCTTGTAGACTGTCCAAGTACAAACACATTCATGGATAGCCAGATCCCTAAAGCAATAAGTGGTTCAACGGCATCTTTTTAAAAGTGATTTGGGGTTAATCTGACCCCAAATGACGTATGCAGGGATAAGGTTCTATGGTTATAAACTAAAAATCTTTGGTTATCAGTACGTGATGACCTGAAGATTACAGTAACGCTAGGATGGACGAATTCCAAAACATGCTTCTCGTCAGTGAATTGCAGTACACAGCGTTAGCAAAGTACCGCCTGCACTCGATCTTAGCAGAACTTGCGTTAGCATCAACTAGACTAGTGAAGATACACCTAAATCTCTGGAATGATACTGTTATTATTTATTCTGAGATGGAAATCTTTAATATCCTGTCACGGGCTGCTCTGGTAGCAATAGTATATGCAGGCACGAGGCAGCTTCAATCCAAGAAAATTAAGTGCCATCTGAAGAACATCAGAGAAGAACTACAGCCTTGTTTGAATTCCTGGTGACTCTCAGACTTTCTTTCATTCCGGTCATTATTTTCTGCTCGAATCACGTTTTGAATGACGGCGTCAATCATCTGGCAAACTCCTTCACAAAACATAAAACAAAAATAAATGACACGATAAACCTGACATACACCCTCAACAAGAAAGCAATCTCGCTCGCTGCACATTACTAAGGCTGGCTAAAGAAATTAGTTACCCTCATTAGGTAAAAATGTCAGGTGCAATTCCAAGTTAATCAGTCTCGCTACGAAAATGTTTCCTTGGGTGAGGAATCAGACCAACTCTTGTGTCTTTTTCTTTCTTTGTATTTGAAGATAAGAAAATAATGGGACGAAATAAAACAACATCTTGTCACTCTTACACTTGCATCCGTTTACAGGCCATCCAGATGGGGTGAAGTACCTTCTGATATCTTTATGGACCGAGTACCGTTCATGCCATGAGACCCTGCTCTTCACAATAAGAGTAGGGTTATTGCCTATAAACTGGAAGTGTGCGAATTTGGGAAAATGTTCAGCTGTAATATGTTTTAAAGCGTAGGTTATTATACATAGAAAACATGCAAAGAAAAAACTACCCATTGCTGCAGAATAAGAGTGGTACAGGAACCTAAGATTAAAAAAAATTGACCTCCAGCTAAGCACTCCATTTTTTAAGCAACACTGAAGGGATACAATATAATCAAATATACAGTAAAGCAGCATAATAAATCAAAATTTTATTAAGGAGAATAATATGTGGTTTACAAGTGTAGTAGAAACTTTCACTTGATGGAAATTGATGACACTTGATCATCACTTTTTCACTGACTGAAAACAAGCTTCAGTAAAGCCTAGAAATTTCCAGGCTTTACTCTAGTTGTCCTTACGGAATTGTGCTGCAAAGTTCCTGTCCGTTTGTTCATGAATGCTTAACTTTCCATTGAGTCTTCGTGATCTTCAGGAAAAACGCTTCAATTCTCCCATAACACTTCTTTGCAATTTACCATATACTGTTTTTTTGTGATTTCTCGGGATGCAGTTTTGATTCCCGCTACATGACATCAGAATTACTTCATTGTTCTTACATTGGGATCTAAGGCTTTGTAGTGACAAGCTTATCCAAAAAGTGTGAAGAATTCGAGAAGAGGGCTGTTACAATTACATTATATATATATATATATATATATATATATTATATATATATATATATATATTATATATATATATATATATATATATATATATATTATTTATATATATATTATATATATATATATTATATATATATATAAATTATATATATACATACAGTATATATATATATATATATATATATATATATATATATATATATATATATATATATATATATATATATATATATGTATGTATGTATGTATATATATTCTCATGATATTTTCTTTAAGATGTATATCTTCCCATGATTTGATATATTTACTCTTCTAGTTATAATGTATTCTGTGTAATGATAATAATTGTTAAAATATTGTATATAGTGTAATATCTGATCTCAAAAGAGTTAGTGATTTAGATAACTTAACGTCGTAATTTAGAATTAATAATATGTTTTTAATAATAATGTAGAATATAATCGCGTCTTTTGTCTCCCAGCCACATGTGTTCTGTGGATGCTTTGTTTTGCTTTGATTGTCATCGCGAAAGATAACGTGTTGAAAGGTCAGGGTAACAGTAGGCTGCTCAGGTTCTGAAAACCAACTTTGGTTCTTCGTCTTGTTTTAAAAACATGCCATTTATGATTAGCCAGCTGCAGTCTGTTTTGATCATGTTAAGATTTCATTAAAAGCTTTGTCCCATACAATTTTCTGGTAAAGGCATGTAGCTTTTGAGAAATACGAACGAGTTGTTGCCCCGAAGTGCATGGCAATTGCATCATGTTTAAAATTATATTGCTCTGATCACACATTGTTTTGACGCGCTAGTTTTGGCCCCAAAACATTTTACTCAGGAAGTGACGTCATCTTCCTTTTCTAGAATTTTCTCTTGTATCTTGTTCCCAAAATACCTTAATAATGATGTCATCTGATCACTCATAGCTGGAATCATAAAGCTTGCTCATTCTGATTTCAGAGACCTTTCGTATGGTTCCTTCTCTCTCTCTCTCTCTCTCTCTCTCTCTCTCTCTCTCTCTCTCTCTCTCTCTCTCTCTCTCTCTCTCTCTCTCTCTCTCTCTCTCTTTCAAAAGAGAGAAGTTATTAACATAAAATATTTGTGTGATCATTGATATTAATCTTAGCTTTTGAGATCTGATAATGATAGCAGTGGTAACAAGTGTATATATTATGCCCTAAAACAATGTCAGATGTGGTCATAATCTCCTTCTACATCTGTTTTAAGAACAATGTCATATCATCTTATATCTCTAAGATTCTCTGGTAGCAATGGCCAGCAATTGGGTCAGCACATTCTTTCTCTCATCAACTCCTCACTCTCTCTAGCTGTCAAACAAAGGCTTCCTGGATTAAAATGCCGAGATACAAAACTAGACTTTATTTGTAAAATGAACAAAACCATTTCAGCAAAAACTACGGTAAAAAAATGGAGTCTCTTACACCCCACAAAAATGGATGTCATAACTAGAGGAAACTCAGACTGACAATCAATTGAATTGATGATTCTAGACCAACCAATATTAGTGACTAACACGCTGGTCACCAAACAAAATAAAAAGGTCATGATTACTCTAGACCCAAATAATTGTCATATAGTATGTTAAAAAAAAAAAAGAACACCACTTCCAATATATACATCCTCACAGGACTCAAT
The DNA here is from genome assembly GCA_039081455.1 of Macrobrachium rosenbergii. NCBI lineage: Eukaryota > Metazoa > Arthropoda > Malacostraca > Decapoda > Palaemonidae > Macrobrachium > Macrobrachium rosenbergii. The sequence continues at coordinate 23,316 of JANJGK010008459.1, forward strand.
CAGAATGCCTGTTAAAAGAAATACAGCTTATATTAAAACCTGAATGGTGTATAAAAAAGTAACATTTAAAACAGAAAAATGCATAATAAAGAACAGATGTGTTTCACTGCAACATAAAATGGGTATTCCACATAATGTCTGAAAAAGATATGTGTTAATGAGCTATCTTACTCACATTCTATGGCCATCAGAAAGTCGTCCCTCAAATGGCTGTCTATATTCACAAACACAGCTCAAAAGAACGATCACACCAGCCGCAAATCGAAGAGAATACCATTCTATGGTTCCTCTATAATATACACATTAGAGAGCAGACGCATGCACACATTCACTTAATAACCCCTCCCTTGAACAGTGATGTCACTGTCAAGTTCAGTGTTCGAAGGACCCTGCCTTCTGCACCCACAGATACCACAAAGCTTCCATTCATCTGTCACGTTGTCTCCAGGCATCTTGGCCATGATCAGAAGGCACAAATGAGCACGCCAGATACCCCGCTGTATCTATCTGTGGAAAATACCAACGTAAAACATAAAGGTCACCAGCACCAGACATAAGTTTTCAAAGCGCATCAATTAGCCAGCTTAATGAGAAATGAGAGCTCAGCCCACCTACCACTGGGCGTCCCCGCCCAGGTACAACAAATATCTATAATGAAAGTTCAGTAGGGGCCAGCTCAAAATTCATAGCAAACAATTTGTACTAGATACGAAAGTTACTTGTCTCGTATGCATGACTGTTATTCCAATAAACAGTTCATTGTAGAACACATCTCTTCACATCTTGAATTCTTGACAACCCAAATATCCTGGACGGCTTGCGACTACACAAGCCCTTGTTGAATGCGGCACACATGAATCCTTTGCTCCAAACAGATGTCTCCCAGCAACGACGGCAACTTGTAAACGTTCCGCCTGACATCTCCCAAAGAACCATGGATCCTCTCATGAGGCTGCAGGCATAGAAACCTGCAGGCGTCAGAGATGGCCCCGTATCCAACTCATATCCAATTGAGGCTCATAGAAGTCATTCCATAAGGCGCTGCTGTGAGGAAGTGGTTTATAACATAAGTCAGTCATGTCGACAGTCAACCCAAAAGCTTCATAGTTTCTTCACTATCCCATACTGTTACCGAACCGTTGAAACCACTAAGGAAAGGTCATATGATAAAACTATGGAATGATGTCAAGTCACTAACTGGAATTTCCACAAGCAACTCCCTATCAGATACACCAACTTTGAGGATACTACTGACACAAATTCTTCCCAGTAAAAATGACCCAAGAACCATACAGATATACTGACTTCATTAAACACCTGAGAGGTAGAGTATCTCCAAAAAATTCACCCCTTTAGAAGCGGCAACCTCTGCCTTAATCTGTGCTTGAATCTCCGATGACACGTATTTTGCTTCTTTCTCAATATTCAACAAGGTTGTTTGACAGGAAGACAAAGCTACTGTAACATCTAAGTCTCCCCCCGTCCTATCAATTGTGACCAGTAACCCATTTAAAGAAGACCTTAGTCTCGAAACCTTGCCGTAATTTCTCATTACTATCTCTTAAAGTCATCAAAGTTTTACCATGGCTAGCAAATACTGCCGATAGCAGTTCAATTCTCACCATGTTTGCAATTGACATACTAGCAATTGATCCTATGATCATAACCGCTCCAGTTACCAATGGCACAGCACTCTTACTCCTTGTAGAAGAGAACTGAAAAGTTTAAGCACCTAAATTTGGAAACCATGTTAAAGTCTTCTTAATCATATCCTAAATCCTAACCACTGTAGCATTAAGTTCGGTTAGCCAGCCCTGTGACAGATCAAACAGATACGGTCCGATGTTCATCTCACCCAGAAAAATCCTAAGCAACTGAACTTTATTCTCAAACTCTATACTCAAAAACGACAACCACACATCATAATCTTCTTCTATAATAACACCCAGGCCTAACCTCACTACAAAATTAGCCCATGCCACGACTCCCAAAGTCACGAGCATATGAAACTTCAGTATAAAAAAAAGAAAAGAGAGAACCTATAAGTTACCCGATCTCGATACAGGGAAGAAAAAAGGAACAAACAAACAAAAAGAAAAGAAACTCATATATCTATAAAACCCCATTTTGCACCTAATTTTAACTAAGTATTGCAACACACAAGAGCTAAAAACTAAACTCGAACCATTAAAAATGTGTATAACTCTACGGAATAACGTCCTCCCCCAGTTAAAAAAAAACTACAAGCCACACCCCTTTAAAACCCATTAAAAAGGAAAACAAAAAAATTATCAGTAGCACAGTACATCACTGGAGTTAACCCATGGAGGGAGGAGACTCCCAGAGCAATTTGCTCTCTGTTCACAGAGATGTTACCTTCTTCACTCTACGCCAGAGTCTGTCTCCCTCTCCTTTCCCAGGGCATTGTTTGACCCCTGTCTTGGTTCACGTGACTACCTGGTGGTCAGTTCGATCCCGTTTTCATTTGTGTGATCTAGAAAGAGAGGGATTTTTCCTGCCAATACAAGGGTGAAAACAGATGGACAAATAAAGGATTAAGGGAGTGGCGAAACAATGAAAGGAATTTACAGTAGGGGAGAAGAAGGCCAGAGACATTTCCTGCCGACTTTGGCTGGGAAACTACCTTCTCGCACCTTCAGTTAAGTTGGGTGGTTTATTTTGTGAAAGATATTTTATTTTAAAATAGCAGAAGGCTTGAATTCATAAAAATATATATATATATATATATATATATATATATATATATATATATATATATATGCATATGTATATATATATATGTATGTATATATATATATATAGATATATGCATATATATATATATATATATATAATATATATATATATATATATATATAATATATATATATATATATATATATATAATATATATATATATATATATATATATATATATATATATATATATATATATATATAGATATGCATATGTATATATATATATATATATATATATATATATATATATATATATGCATATGTATATATATATGTATATATATATATATATATATATATATATATATATATATATATATATATATATATAATCAGAAAGC